>APFE030309552.1:0-23323 GCA_000404065.3 Pinus taeda
AATCTCCCATGTGTGATGACGAGCACAAAACCTATTGTGCAAATAAATTTACTCTCATTTCGCCACACCCCAACTGATTTCACACATTCAAAGTGCTGACATCCTTTCTACATTTCTGTCATGACCATGATGCCTGCACACTTTTTCATGAGTTGCAAGTGGGTGTTCTATCATGCCTATCGCACAGTGAACTTGGTTCCCTCACTCATAGCATTCGCAAAGTTGTTCAAAAGGTTTCTTTGTTCATGTCAAACTAGGAATCCGACATCTAATTGACGACTGGTCTGATTTCTCTTCTATCTTGGGTGCTTGTCATGAAGTTTATCATTTTCCCAACAATACATCCAATGACAGTCACTTCGCACACTATGATCTTCACCATGTAACATCTTTCTTCTTAGACTTCTCTAGAGCAAGTGAGGCACTTCGGCCTACACTAATGGCTATGGTAGTCCCTCACTGTATTCACATGACTAGTGAGAATGAACATATCTATCTATCCATATTAGGTTCTCATCGTGATCCCCTCTCTCGAATTAAGAATCCATCTTCTCAAATATCACGAATATTTCAAAAGAACCACCATGAATTTTATGATCCAATTGCTAAATGGCTGGAACAATCTTACTTGGTGAGTTGTGTTGTAGGTAACAAGTTTTCGTCCTTCCTTGCACTCGCTAAGAAACTTGGTACAGAACAACACACACTCGCAAGAGGCCTTCGAGGTTTGTTGAAAAATGGTAGTCATGGAAGAGGTAAGCATGTGTGTTGGGTGGTTGTGACACATTCTTCAACCTACAGGCGATACCTTCTCTCTCGTGTTCAAGTTTTTCAAGTTTTTTCATTTTCTGTTGCACACTACTTTTTATCTATTTTAATCACTCATATCTTTGTGACTGTAGCTTGGGTATGCCTACAATATCTTCATGGAAATTTCATTTCATGTAACCTCGACTGTTTAATATAGGATTAGGAGTACTGTTTTTTTTTTTTTTTCGCTTGTCTTTGCTTTCTGGCTTGCATGTTTGTTTGCTTGCTGACTTGGTTGCTTTGCTTACTATTTTTGTTTTCGTTTGTTTGGTTTTCTTAATACCTTAATATTTTTGTTTCCAGAAATAAGTGCTAACAACTACTATGTTCTGGCTTTTGAATAAAGTATGTGGCTGAGATTTCAAGAGACTTGTGACACTACAACACTTGGCCAGTCTTGTATCCGTCTTCTCTATGCTTGGTTATAACCTTCAGCTGATGAAGTCTTGACAGAAAATACAAGCCGTCTGCAAGGGAATTTTCAGTCCAACCATGGACCTGTGTACACACTGGGAAGCCTCATGCCTATACTCAACTTTCTGCTTTGTGTGTTCAAGCTCATCCAACTAGTAGAAACAGAGAAGGGGAAAATCTAAACGAGAAAACCTATGTCAGAGGTCTTACATGATTCTCTAAAGGAACAACCTCTTCTGCTCTTAATAAGTCAGGATCCCTCTTCTGCCCCAAAAATAAATAAGTGCTTATGCTTAGTCCTCTTTAAAAAATACAAAGGTGAAAGAAGATAAAGGCTTCCTACACAGAGAGGTGAAGCTTGCAACTCCACCAGGGTACTGACTAGGCTCACTAGAAGTGAAGCAATGTGTGTGTTCCTGCATTACTCTGCCAGGTTACAATCCAGTCCTGCTGGCAGTGGAGCAACACCAGAGATGAAAACTTACGCTCTAAAAATCTTCAAATCGCGAGCTAAACTACCCTTCCCGGATTCAAAACACTGTGATCAAGCTGAAATTTTGATTGTGTTTGACTGAGTTGGCAAAAGGTGAACCATGTGTGTCCATTGGGTAAGTGGGGAAGCTGCAGTAACCCACATAGCAATTCAATACTCCCCGAAAGACCAAGGCCTTGTGATATCAATGAACCAAAATGGAGAAGTTGGAGTTCTACCAGTGTGCCACCAACTGTTGTAGTGGCTACAACCACCCTCTAAAATTTTGGCCTACACCCGATTTTAGAGCCTCCCTTGAGAGTTTCACTTGATGAATGCACACACTCGGGTTCACTTCGTGAGCTCGTGTGAGTTTTTGCATCTGCCTTGCTTGTTCATTCTATCCAAGTTTTTGCATGTTGACATCGAAGTCATGCTTGCGACCATGTTTTGGTTATGCTCAAGGTCTTCGCTTCGTGTGTACATGTTGTGTTTGCTATGAAAGCATCTGTCGCATTCACACACAGAGTCACACTCAATATTGCACAAGCATCATCACAGTCAATCAATGATCAATCACAAGTGTCACGCTTGTCACTCACACCATCGATCAGTCATGTTGAGCATGCGTGTCTATATGGTTTGGGTTGTCTCGTCATCAAGTCATGCTAGTGTGTGTTTGCAAGATCACATGTGCATCTTTCACTCATTCACACACTTAGTCATTTTGCTGAAGTTCCTATGACTAGCCTCCCCTTTGATAGCCGGACCACCACCCCATCATTGACTCAATCGACAGCCATCCAGAACAACGCAGAAGCACCAAGAAAGTCATTTCAAGTTACACTGCCCACAAGCAATCAATCAACCTTCAAGCTGGTCAAATAGAGGATTTGACCCAACAGTCACCCTGAGACTCATTCCCCTCAAAAATTGCATCAAGGTTGCAGACCTTGCCCACTATGCAGTGATTGTTCCTGTATCCCTTAGAAAATTGTACAGTATTTCCAGCTAGTCCTCCTGACAGTCGATCAACTACTCATCCAAAAAATTGTGCAGTTTTCATGAGTAGGCCCTCTGCTGCCTAGTAGTTCAGTCGGCTTAGAGATTGCACAGAGATGATCAGTAGGCCAACCTCCCAGCCTCAATGTAGTTTCTCTTGCCAGTAGCTCCCAGCAGCAGACTGCTAGTTCCCTCTAGGAATTGCGTAGTTTCTATTGCCAAGATCCTGGTAGCTGATTGCTAGTTCTCCTAAGGAATTGTGCAGTTTCTTCTACCAGTGACCCAACATCCAGCTGCTAGTTCCCTCCATGAATTGCGTAGTTTTGGCTACAAAGCTCCCGGTCAGTTCCCCTAGAAAATTGCGCAAATCCTGTCTACCAATCCTCCCTACAACCTTGCATGTTCCTCTCATAAATTGCACAAATTTTTCTATATAGCCCTCGCTACCTGCTTGTTCTGGAAAATGTGCAGATCGTGTCTGCGATGCCTTCCTATAGCCCAGACCATTCCCCCCAAAATTTGTGTAGTTATGTCTTCCATCTGAGCTAGACCTCGCAGACAGTCACTGTCGACTCTGATTTCCCATCTTCATCACCCAATGAATCTTCCACAATTTTCATTAGCATTGCCCGATGCCATCATCCTACCTTACAACCTTGCTACCTCTCTTGGTCACCTGCATCCAAAATAATCATGTATCATGGTAGACTAGGAGGTTTTTCGATTTGATGTTATCTTGTCATGAGTGACTAAAAGTACAGGTACACGAGAAAACATGGCGCTACAACGAATGGGATGAATGAAGGGAGCACATGCAGAAGGAAAGGTTCACCAATGGACAACGAATGATACATGTGAATATATGTGCTCACGAATAGATGATCATGATTCATAGACAGACGAATGAGCAGACATGCAAGATGTTCTCACAAACGGATGAATGGACGAACATGCACCTTTTACAAACAGACGAGCCTGTCGAGCCTTCCAACATACAATCAAGGAGCAATGTGCCAAAGCAACATCAAGTGATCCAGTGACCATCGAAGACTCCGTGCACCTTGCCATATGGAGGTGAAGCTATAACACACCATGAAGACATCCATCACCCAATAGTACTGTAGGTCAACATGCACTCCAGTAGCAGCATGAATGTACCAACACTGTCATATCAATTCGTGTCATGAGTCATGTCGTCCACATCTCCACTGTGGGCCATGTTGTGAAATCAATGTAATGTAACATGGAAGTCCAAGAGACCCACTTGTTGTACAAAAAGTCATGTAAAGTTGAAAATGCATGGAAGTCAAACAGTCATGAGGGTAGTCGAATAGCCACGAGGGTCAGTTTCACCCTCGGCTATAAATACCCCCTCATTTGTACATGCAAAGGACCTTTTTCACCTTAGCTCCTCCCACATAGCCAAGAGAGTTTGTTATCTTTTCTTTGAGGAGTAAGCAGTGGCTCCAACGCCCGTCACACAGGGTTAGTGATGTATTGTGTAACGATGTGTCTTGGAACTTTCACTTAATTCAAAAGCTTGTTAATAGGCCAACACATTTTCACACACATATTGTATCTATTGTAAGACTAATCTTTAACACTTGTAATGCATGTTGCTTGAACCTGTGTTTAACACTTGAACTAATTCACTTGTTGTAATACACATATGTTAATGAAAGTGTGTTGTATATGCTATTAACATTGTCTTTCCCATGCAGACTACTCTCCTGGACATTAGATAAATCTTTCACATGGAACTTTCTATAACAAGCGTTGTACTAGCGCGGACTAATCCATTGAGTGTTATATGTGTTATCTTCCCTTGTGTGTTGTGACTATCACATCCATGTGGACTATTCCGCCAGAAGCTGTGCATGTCCTATTGTGTTGTGTGTTCCTAGAAGAGTTGGGACTTCTCCCAACCAACTTGGGACTCACTCCCACCCTCTCCCTCTACGGTGAAGGAACCATTGACACAAGTGACACTTACACTCACCAGGCACGCGAACCTCACTTCTCGGAAGACAAAGCATACCACTCTCCTGTGCTGACAAGTAAGAGTTGAGGCAAATCTTTAAGACAATGACAACTAGGCCATCGTACCGGATGGGACTCATACACCAAACGGTGTAACGTCTAGTTGGGACTTCATACTAGGGAGATCCCCTGATGTTGGTGGGTCCAACACCATCAACACATTATTAACTGAATTCTATATTCAAAGATCAGAATAAAACATAGAAATTATTCGTAGTCAGGTGGACACTGCAATTTTAAACAAATTCTACCCTTTATTTATATATTGAATAATTTAGATGTGAAAACAACTATGTGCTATAAACATAGAAGTACAAACACATAAAACAAATAGATGTACTTCACCACCAACTTGACACATGAATCCTGTGAAAATATGTTGATGCTTCAGAGAGAAATATAGTAGAGTTTCTTCGTAGAAAAAACAACCTCTATTACTTCAACAAATGAAGTATTTATAACTAATTTACAAAAAATATCCTGTCAGGATGACGAGGGTGTATCTAAAAAATAATAGGACTAAATTAAGCTAACTTATTACAATGAAATTAGGGAAATCGAACTATCTGAAGTGGTGGCACTGAAGTGAAGGAACATCTGGCTGTTTGGCGCTAAAAAACTGTATGTGCTGTAATGCTGAGCCATGCCACTGAAATTTCCTTTCACTCTAGTAATTCACAAAGTGTATCCCAACACTGTTTGCTTGGGATATTCATGTTCATTAATTTCCTGTACACTTCGTCAACTTCAATATACCTGGGAAATGTCGGCAGGGTAATGGATAAGTTCAGAATTGCATACTGAATGTAAATATCATATGATAGTGCTTCCCGGAACACCTTTCCTATCATGTTAAGTCTTCCGGCTGTAACTTTTGAGCTATCTCTTACCTTGTTCATAATCTGCTTACTGTAATTTGGACACTTGTTGAGCTTGTTGTTAATCACTAACAGGTTTGGAAGTCCTTTCTTGTAGAGAGGCTCCAGCTTATCAAAGAATCTCTGTATACCTATGTTCATATTTTGACCCTTCTCTTTAAGCTGTCTCATCAGATTCCTTTTAGTCATCACCTTTCTGGCTTCCAAAATTGTTTCAGTCCTGTCTTCAATTTCTAATTCTTCCAATTCTTGACTATTCTTGGAATTTAGAAATTTGATAAGCTTAGTGGGCTTCATTTGGTTTATATATGAGTTGCTTTCTAACCTACTCAATGGCTTCATTTGACCTTTCAATAAGCTCTTGTTGTTAAAAAATGATTTGGATTGAAGGCCAAATTTCTCCCATATTTTCATTAATCCTTTTCCAGATATTTTCCTTCACCTGTGCCAATGTATTGCCCATGGAACAATATTTTTCATTTTTTTCAATCTTAGAGACAATGTCTAGGACTTCTGTGTTTTTGTCAAGTTAGCATTTTCAAACCTTGTATTATGATCCTGTAAAACCTTTATCTCTAGCTTTAGTTTGTTTATCTCTTCTTCTTGTATTGACATATTTTCCATAGTTTGAGCTAACTTCACTGAGTCATTCACAACTGATGTGAGAAGCACTGTTGAAGATGGTGTTCTTGCTATAGTTTTTTCTGTAGAGATACCTGTTTGCAGTAGATACGTTATAGGAACAACATCAAGAGGAGCAACTGCAAGTTGTGAATTTTATTCGTTTTCCTTTATTAGATTGTCCATTTTTGCTTCCATTTCTTTAATCTGGGCACCTTGTTCCACTAAAAGCTTCAAAATTTCTTCCTTTTGTAGTTTTGTCTCTCTAATTTCCTTTGCCTGGGGGTCTTCTGTTGTTGGAAACTTTAATTGTGTCTTTAATGCTGCAATATCAACATTCTTCTTTCTGATTATCTCCTACGTAGTTTTTGAATTGTCTGGATCAAGGTTGACTTTGATCACCTTTTCCTCCAAGTATTTGATTTTCGTATCTTTGGAAAGTGAGGATATTTTCTCCAATTTGAGTTGAGAATGCACATTATTTAAAGTAAGTTGTAGCTTAGAGGTAGTAATGGCAGTTTGTGTAAAAGTGGAATACACAATCTCTCCTGCCTGCCTATGCATATCTATTTGGTCCAAAGGATGGAAATCCTTTGATTCAAATTCAAAAGTGGTTTGTTTGAAATTTTCTATTGAGTTTGGTTGAGGGACCTGGGCCTGCAAGAATGCCATATGCATCCTTCCCTTCTCTGTATCATATGTTGAGATGAGTTTGTGTTGAATAGAGGAGGAATTCTTTATGAACTGTGCAAATATGTTATCATGAATGGCCTCATTTCTCTGCTTAATCTCCTTGTATCTCTGAAAAATGTCCAACTGTCTCTGCTATGTAGATGTTTCTAGTGTCTGAGGGATAGTAGCTAGAATCTCTTTAGTGACTGAGGAAGATGGCGAAGATTCTATAGTACCACTTTCCAGCTTGAAAGTCTTCAGACCTGATAGCACAATAGTGCCTTGTGTGTCCTCTAGTGATGGAAATTATATTTTAGAACCTAAGCCTGCTTTAAGATTCTTAGTATATATTGTGAATTCCTTGGTTGATGCTTCGATGGCTGGAGAATCATCCTCTCTTTCTCTCTTATCTATTTTCTCTTTGGGTATGGAAGTCTCTGAGGCTGACCTAGAAAGTACCTGCTCCTCTGCCTCCTGCAATGTATTTTCCATCTGTTGATCAGCTTAAATTTTACACCAATAGTCAAGGGGATCTCTCTGGTGTAGGTTCCAACTAGATCTTGTACCATGTGTGCTGAAGGTCTCTTTCGATATGTAGGCCTAGTTGCCATTCAGTTTTGTAGAGATCGCTTTGGATGAAGGTGGGATATGAACTTAATCGAATGTATGAGCTTTAATAAACACAAGATAATAATTGACAAATATTCTATACCATATATACCATGAATAGCCAAAATGTAAACAACACAATCTTATATAAAATTACTGTTAGCAAGACTTTAGATAAGACTTATGTATACAGGATAAATAATGCTTAACGATTACAAACCAGTTCACAATAATCAACCATTTATAAGAGTACATAACTGTGCAATCAAGATAGATTATACTAATACCAAAAGAAATAGTTCATTGACACGAGCATAGAGTTACTAAGCCAAATACCATTCATACCTAGAAAAACCAGATTTGTAGTATGAAACAACAAGTGAGGAGACTGCGCATCAAATAGCTTGTAGGAACATTCGATTTGTCAAGTGAGGAAAATACTCATGGCACACGCACATAGAAAATTGAAGAATTCAATAGTGAAGATGTATAATCAACTCTTGTATTAATTATAAGGACATCAATTCTCTCAGGTTATATATATATATATATCTCCAAAATAGTCCTCAGCAAAAATCCCATTACAAATGAGGCATGAGGTTACATTTATAAGATAAGAGTGACCCTTGGTCTACCCTTGACTCTTGGACTACCTCATGACCTTTCATCTATGAGATGACTCTTGGAATTCTACGTGACCTTTCATGTTCACAGGGAATTCTATGCTACCATAGTACACAATGTCACAAAAAATGACTACCATGCTAATTGACTAATCTACAGATGGCAAGTTCCAGGATGTTGAGCCTGAGCTTTTTTGTCAGGTAAGTGTGCCATATGTTATATCCCGCCGCAATTGGAGAGATCTATGGCTGGCCTTCATCATGTCGTGTAAGAAATCAAGTGCATTTGGGAGGAGGGTGTTTCGTTTGGCATACACATGATTATTCAAGGTACCCAACTTGGTGTAGAGCCTCACTGGTTCTACTACGTACCGCTTGATATTTTCTCTTGTAATCGGCATATCTCCCATATGAGCTACTTGTCTATATGTCTCTACAAATGCCTGCACTTCATTTTTGATCTCCTCCTGATTTTTCACCTGTCCAATCTCTCTTATAGAGGGGGCCCCATGTAGTTGGATCACTGATTCCAAACTGCTAAACAACTGTCTGTAGGAGGCCAGCACCCTCTTTGCATCTTTGGCCAATTTTTCTCTGGACTGAACTTTGATACAAAGTTGGACCCTAGTATTTTGCATAGCGATGCAATTTTTCTTGGGGACCACTATCGGGGCTTCGGGGTAGTTCTCAAACCATTCATGTATTCTTTCCAAAGCGATCATGGCCTCTATGAGCATGGTGACCCTCTCTTTTGAGTGAGTTTGAATGGCCACGATGGGTGCTATAATGTGGTGTAGTTTTTCCATTTCTTCATACACTACTTCCATAATCTCTGCCAAGGCCTCTGTTTCTAATCTAATTACCGCTTGGAATTCTGTTGAGCTTGTTTGTAACAAGCATAGTGTCGTGTTTTCCTCCTCCATCCTTTTCTTCTCTTGTTCCGCGACAGTGGCCCTATGCTCGGATGTGTATAGCCTATTTTGCAAGTCTACAATTTGTTTACTCATCTGGGCTATGTTGTTTTCTATGGCAACCATGAAAGTTGTTCTAATGGAGGCGATCATTTGAGGATTTGTTGTGATATTGGGCATGATATCCGTTGCCGTAGTTACTGATAAGGGGTTAGCTGGGTTCCTGCTGAAAAATTTCTTCCTCTCCTTTATAATTTTGAGGTTTACTTCATCAAATGTGATTTTAGTTAGATCTAAGACGTCCTCATCTTGGTCTTCTAAGATGCCTAGCTCTCGGAGGGGAAGATGTCCACTAGTGAGGGAAGTAGTGGGAGGTACATCCAAAGGTGGAAGCTCACCTTGTCCTGAGCCGAAGTTGCCTGCTTTTCTTGTCTCCCCTTGTTCATTTTTCTTAGTTTCCTTTTCCTTGTTTATCCTAAGCTCTTCTTCTTGCTGCCTATTTTCTCCTTCTGCTAGTGCCCGTTGCCTTTCTAGTTCCTCCTCCATGTTCTTCAAATCTTGTCCTAATATTTTGCGTTCCTCTTGTTTTCTCTTTTCAGCTTCTTCTGCTTGTTTCTACTTTTTAGCTTCTTCTTGCTTTCTCCTCTCGATCTCGTATTGTGCTTTATTTTCTTCTTACTATCGCCTTTTCTCATCTTCTTGCCTTTTTCTCTCTAGCTCATCCTATTCTTTCTTTTCTTCTTCCGGCCGCCTTCTCTCTTCTTCTTGTTTTCTCGTTTTCTCATTCTGGCTCTAGTCGCTAGAGTCTTGCGATTGTTTTCTTTCCAGTTCTCTTTGCTTCTTTAGCTCTCACTTCTTCCTTGCCAATTTGGCATTTATTTGTATGAGCGTAACTTCTTCTTCCTCATTGTCGCTTATGGGGTCTTCAACCTCTTTTCCTTTGTGCTTCCCTGATTCCTCAACTCCATTTGATGTTTCATGTCGTTTTTTCTTCATGGTTGAAGCTCTTTCACTGAGGCTTACATCCTCCTAGGAATCATCAAGGAGCTCATCTTCTATGGCCTGCTGCTCACTTGGGTTGATTTCCCTTGTTGAGTTATACCAATTCCTAATCCCAGCCTCGATGTCCCTCTTGGTGTGGGCGTAAGACTAACTGAATTTTGCCTTCTTGCAATGGGAAACTACGAGATCATATGTTTGGTAATTCAAGGTCACGAAATGGCTCCCATCCAACTCTTCGGCTTCTGCTTCTACCTGGTTGAAGTTTTCTACCACGTACGCCCCAATAGTGAGAGGAAAAGGTGATCATGGTTTCTTCTTACCTTTGTTCAAAACCTTCGAGAAACCATGTGTCATTTTGTAACAGAGCTCTCGTAGAAGTGTCATATCCGTGACGAACTTGGGAAGAGCGTGAGGAGCTTTATGAGTACTGAACACTATGACAATTGTTCCTTTCATCAATGGGGAACCAATGAGCTACTTAGGCTACGGTCTTCATGGCTCTCTGTGACATGAAAGGTGGTTCTTCCCTGAACAGTAGTTGGTATAATGGGATAATAAATGTTTTGAATATTACATCCAACATGCTTCTATAAGTTGTGTCCCAGAAGACTTTGTAGTGGTAGTGAATGGGTTGGGCTACCGATGTGTCCCAATTACAACTCTAATGCTCAAAGTAGCACCTCAAAGAGACAACATTAAGGAGGTATGACGACATATAAAATTCTGGAGGCTGCTCGAGGGGTGGGCTTTGGGTGATGACTATGTTTGTCCTCAAATATGATGAGAGGATGCTTTCCCAATTAAAAATAGTTCCTTGAGTGGCGACATCATACATGAGAGGAACCCATGTTCCAAAAGACATCACAGTCTACTTTGCCATATAGTCGTCACATCATCGCAGCGATTAACTAATATACTTTGCATAGCCCCTCTATCTTGTAAGCCTAGTCTATCCTGACCTGAAATTTTGCAAGTTCCTGCCACCAATCCCTCAAGATGTCTTTCTTTGGGGTTGTGAACCCGATGAGCCACTTGGTGTTAAAAATCTGCTGCTTCTCAGGTAATCTTTAGTAGGTGCTGATGTCTGTTGAAGAGATGGTGGCTATGGGTGCCCCATCATGACCCCTAATCATCCAGAAATCTGTACTGGCACACTGAAAGATCCATTCAATGGTTTCCGTGCATGGGAATACTAGTGGACATGCCGCTACTTTATGTAATTTTGACTTCTTGATGTTAATATATACCTGGAAGTCCTCCTATGTTTCTGGAATATCCTTATTAGAAAATTCCTCGTAGATCATATACTAGGAGAGCCTAGTAGTTTTACTTATGTTGCAAGCAGTATTTGTGAAGATAGGTGGGTGTTATTTTGGATCGGCCTCCCATGCCCCACTTCCCAAGGTGCCTTAAGTAGCTTTAGTAGTCAAGTGACCCATTTCATCTTTGAAAGAAGAAATGGATATGAACTCAAGCTCGATGTCACCTGGGACATCAAAAACAAAGTCCCACGATGAGAGAGATGACATGATAATCAATTGCAACCACAAAATAAAAGGGAGACTTAGCCGGTGACAAGAAGGTCGCGGGGAAGGCAAGTTGCATGGTCACAAATTTCAAGAGTGCGACTGAGTGACTGAGTGATTGAGATCATAGGTCGCAGTGTGAATGCAAGGTCACGATGCATGAAATGTGGTTGTAGGTCGCACAATGGATGGTGGTCGCAAGTCGCAACTAGTCGGAGGTCGCGAAGACGTGAAGTTGCGAGGTCGCGTGGGGACTAGAATCATGGTCGCGGGACGTGTGACTATGGCTCAGAAAAGCTTAGAGAAGGCCCTAAATGGATCTGGGAGGCCAGGGTCACCCTCAGAGGGATGGACTTTAGGCTTCCTGATAAAAGTGAGGGGATCAAGTTTAAAGAAAAACAAAACCTTTAGGGTGTAGGCACAGCCAAAAGGCTAGGGAACACTATCAAACAAGAAAATGAGAGAAATGTTAAGTAAAAGGATAAACCTTAGGGTGAGGGATAATTTGGAGGTAGGGAGGGGCAAACAGTGATATTTGGAAGGAAATAATGATTGCAGGAGGGAGGACTGTTACTTACCGGAGTTAGACACACGAATTCAGGTTGGACGGGCTTATAGCTTCCAGTGCGACCAACAGAGCCTTGACAAATGCGACTGGGTGCCCTCCTATTTATAAGATAGTCACACTTGTGGGGGTTGCGAGGGTTGCGAGTGCAAGCATTGCAACCCTACGACTCGCAGGTCGTGAAGTCGCATGAGTCGCGTGGTCACGTTGGAGGATGTAAGTATGTGGCGCGACCTTGCGACCTTACAAGTTGTGGAGTTATGGAGTTGCATAGTCATGTGGTCGCGTTGGAGGATGTAAGTATGCAACGCAACCTTGCGACCTTGTGAGTCGCAAAGTCTCAATAGTTTCACTGTCGCGCAAGTGACTGACAACAATCGAGGCGACCTTGCGACTTATGCGACTCGGAAGGTCACGAGGTCGCAAGATTGTTATGAGGATGGAGATGTGACTACGCCAACTTGCGACCTGTGAGTTTTTGTGGTGGAAATGGTTTCCATGGTCGCAATTATTAGTGATAGTCGCGCTCCGACTCTGCGACTGACCTACTAAGGCAATAACTGGCGACTTGGCTTAACTTAGTCAAAACTTGGATTTCTCCTCAGGTTTATCGACACTGATGAAATTTTTAGGCTAGACCTGGCGGGGCCAAAGCTTAGACTTGGTGTAGGGGCTCCAAAAATTTAAGGTTGCTAGGATTTTTTGAGGTGTTGTTGTAGTAGCTACAACAATTGGTGATTCCCAATAAGAATCTAGGATCTCTGACGTTTATGGGCCTCGCTTAAGGGGACTTAAGTAAATATCGCTTCATGGGGTGGTGGGTCCCATTGATGGTATTCTGAGCCTCCCTTTTGAACTTGGTCAGTTGTCTCGACTGGCCTGACATGATCTTTGCACACGCAATAGGGCACTACCTCCTGCTTTCTCGTACCCAAAGGGGGAACTGAAGTTGCAGTATGAGTTTTGAGGTATTCTCGGTATAGTGTTCATGGTACTCTGGTGTTACTTCACTGCTAGTGAGCTTGGTCAGTACCCCGGTAGAGTCACTACATAGAAATCACGAATGTTTCTCCATTGCCAGCGAGCCTGGTTAGTACGCCGGTGGAGTCGTTGCTTCACCTCTTTGAGTAGGAAGCCTTTCTCAATCCTTTAGCCCTTATTATGAAAAATATGTAGGTGCTCATTGGAACTTATTTTCCTGTGCATTTATGCACTTATTTAATGAAGGCTTGAAGCCTGGGTAGAAGAGGGATCCCAACTTATTTGACTTGAAAAGAGGCCGTTTCTGGATTTTTAGAGTCCTTATTGTTTTTCCGAGATATATGTTTGCTCATTACTGGTTTCTTTAGTTTCTCTTTCGTTCCCAGGACTGTGGGTGAGCTAGAACGACTTTAAGAATTTTGACCATGTAAGTAGTTGGGACAGACTGACGTGAGCGCGAATGAGGACTTGTGCGTGCCATCGATCTCCCCATTGTCACCAATTGGGCCCACAATACTCTTGTTGCGACCTAACATTTGGTCTGTTATTAGATCCGGAAAACACCCGTGGGATCCAAAGTGCAGGGATGCTTTAAATTTAACATGCTATCTCTACTTTATTCCAAAAGACAACAATTAAACTAGCAATCAAAACTAACTGACAACAAATGACGACTATCTATGAAAGCAATGGTAAACTATAGTACAAGGTGGGGCCAAAAAATCTAGGGTTGCTAGGTGAAGTAATGTTTGAGGTCATGGTTGTTCACTAGGAGAGGTTCCACTCACCCTCCCAAGGTTTGCAATTTGAAGGTGTAATGACCAATTGTTTCTACGATCTGGAACGAGGCTACCCATAAAGCTTGAAACTTTGTGTGTTTTCATTTTTCCTCGTGAGCCCAACCTCATTTGAGCACGAGGTCCCCTACCTCAAATTTGTTGGACCCACGGATTTCCTATTGAGCCATCTTTTGATCCGAGCTTGGTGGATGACAAACTTCTCCTTAGTTTTGGACCTTTCTTCCTCTAGTTTTACCAAGGTATTGATTTGGCTTTGAATGGATGGGCATGGGGTGCCTTGTGACTCTTGAACTAGCCTAAGGGTGGGGAGATACAAATTGGGTGGCAGGATGGTTTCTTTCATGTAGACAAGGAAATACGAAGATGTGTTGATTGAAGTTTTGGGAGTGACCTGGTTATCCCAAAGAGCGTTATTGAGGGCATTGTGCCAATTCTTCTACTGCGAGATTAGGGTTTTCTTCATGATACAAATGAGGTTTTTGTTGGTTGATTCGGCCAAGTCATTTCCTTGGGGATAGTAATTGGCCGAATGATTTAACACAATGTTATTTTCTAGAGCAAAATCATACAATTTCAAAAATGAAAAGTAAGTAGCGTTATAAAAAACAAGGGAGGTTGGAACACTGAACCTGACCATGATGTACTACTTAATAAAGGATATTACCTCATGTTCATTAACCTTTCACAATGGGATTGCTTCTACCCATCGGGTGAAATAGTCAGTGGCTCTGAGTATGTACCTATGTTGCTTTGACGAGTTAGGGATGATCTTGCCTATGACATCCAGACCCCATTGTTGAAAAGGTTCCTCGACTACTATGGGTTGCAGAGGAGCAGATGACCTTGCCTATTTTCCTGCATGCTTTTGGAAAATCAGACACTTTCGTACATAAGCATGAGCATCTTTGAAAAGAGTGGGCCAGTAGAAACTTGCCCGCATGACCTTGTGAGTTGTGGTGTCGTGTGCATAATGACCTCCTGCTGGTCCATCATGTAGATATTTCAGCATCCATTGAGCTACATCGTATTCTAGACATCTTAGTAATATACCGAGATGGTTCTTCCTTAAAAGGTTCCCTTGGACCATTTGATGTGAGGTAGCTTTAAGCTTGATGGATTTCCTCTGTTTAGTGTACATGGCTTCAGGCTAAGACCCCTGCACTAGGTATTGTTTTAATTTAGCGTACCATGATGAGGAGTCGTGTGAGCCAAGGAATTCATTGTGGTACATTTCGATATTGTGCTCCCATCCTTCTATTTCCTGAGCCAGTCGATCAGAATCTGTGTCCTGATGATCAATGACCAGTTTACAGAGACCATGCCCTTTTACAGTGTGGGAGGGATTAAATTCTAAATGATATTCTTGGAGGGATGTCATCTAGTTTTCTCTTCTTTCCCCCGGGTCTTATTGTACAAAGAGGGATCTAACAGCAGGATGCGGGACCATCACAGTGACGTGGTTCTTTAGGATGTATGGTCTAAAGTGTTTCATTGCTTTGTAAACTACATAAGCCTTCTTATCGATGTCCAGGTAGTTTAGCTCTGCCCCTCGGAGTCCTGTACTCATGAATGATTTAGGAAATCCATCATGATCACAGTCCTTTTAGGTAAGTACCGCGACCAATGATGAATCTGAAGCGAAAGTGTACAAGATAAAATCTTTGCTGAAATCGAGGCTAGAAAGGGAAGGTGCTTCCATGATAGCTGCCTTAATACAATCAAAAGATTCTTTTTCTTCCCGATCCCATTTGAAAATCGTATATTTCTTTATTATGTTCTATAAAGGTTTAACAATTTGTGTAAAATCTGAAATAAACTTGCGAAGGAAATTAACTATGTCGAGGAAAGATTGCATACCTTTCTTGTTCATCAGTTGAGGGATCTGTGCTATGAAATTTATGTGGTCAGGGTCTACAGTGATTCCTTTCTTGATGATGATGTGGCCTAGCAGGTTGCCTTCTAAAACCGCAAATATGCTCTTCTTAGAGTTGAGAGAGATCCCATATATCCGGCATCTTTCAAAAATCTGTTTCAAGCGCTACAGGTGGTCACTTATTTTTTTGAAAAAAAGGTGATGTTATCCAGGTAGACCAGCACACTCTGACCCATTAACCCTTGAAAAGCGATATCCATAGCCCTCTAGAAAGTTGCCCTGATATTTATGAGTCCAAATGGTATACGACGAAATGAAAATGTCCCCCAATTTGTCTGGAATGTTGTCTTAATCAGGTCTGGTTCTGATACCAGAACCTGATTATAACCGAAGAATCCATCCAATAGAGAAAAGACCTCAGCTCCTGAGATGGTTTGGAATATTTGCTCCATGGAGGGAATTGGGTAGTTATCTTTGTCCGACACCCGATTAAGGTTCCAGAAATTGACGGATAGTCATATCTCTCCGAATTGTTTTCTCACCGGCACCAGATTAGATACCCATGTCGAGTGCCTGACCTTAAAAATAATGCGGGCATCCAACGATTTCTTTAATTCCTTTTGTATGAGGGGTTCCAACGTGGGATGCACCTTCCTCAGTTTCTGCTGAAATGGTTTGACTCCCTCTCTGGTATGAATAACATGCTGAATAATTTGTGTATCATACGTCTTTAGGTCATCATAAGTCCAGGCAAAGACATTGCGATACTTTCAAAATAAAATGATGAAGGCTTGTATTTCCTCCGGGGTGCACCTTGTTCCCAAGTTAAAATAATTGGGGTTTGACTCAGTTTCGAGGTTGATTTTCCAGTGCGAGAGAGTGGAACTATGCGTCTTGGTATTTGATAGACCTCTGAAACGATTCTGAAGGTCAAAACTTTTTTCCAATGACACTACCCCTTTAGTTAAGGGATTTCCCTTCTGTAAATCCACTTCATCTTGTAATGATTTCTCATGTTCCTCTTCGTCAATAGTCAGATCTTTGAATACTTCCACGTTTTCCATGAATTCCAGAATATGCTGGTCATCATTGAACACGTGCAAGTTATTCATGTTGTCTGACACTACTAACTTATACATAATTTCAATAGAAAAACCATCTCTAAGGGGTGTGAATCTAGCTGTAGCATTAGCTAGAGTATCAGCAACAACGTCGTTAAACCTAGGAATAGAAATAATATTGAAAGACTTAAAAGAATTTATGAGATGCCATACCTCTTGTTGGTAGTTCTGTAGATGCGGGGACAAACAATGGATGGTATTGTGTACCTGTCTCGTAATTATTTCCGAATCCCCAATGACTTTTAGGCAGTCTGCTTTTAAGTCGATGGGATTTTTTAGGCCGAGCACCAATTTATCATATTCAGCAGTGTTGTTGGTACATTGGAATTCTAACCTGCATGAGATCAAAAATCTATCCGCTTTGGGATTTAGCAGGACACATCCCGCTCCTGCTCCATCATGGGTTTTCGATCCATCATAATACAATGTTCACATCTCCGTGTTTCAGGAAGGTAAAATTGACGTATGTAAGTTTAAGGAAAAAAATCTCGTCATCGAGGCTCAATGTTTGCATGGGGATTTCAACCTAGGTATCTAGGGAAACGATTGATGTCTCAGGCTGATAGCACCCGAATGAATATTCAAGGAGGCATACTCGCAGATCTTGTTTTGCATAACTAATTGGCTCAATAGAGATTTCAAGGTCAGTTACAATATGTTTCATACAAGGCTCACTATTTACTGTGATTTGGTTATTCCTTCCTTTGTAAGGCAGCCACAACTGAGACCAATTTGCGGCGAAGTAGCCCTGAAACTTGCAAGACTAATCTCTGCTGAGAAGAAGGCTGTAGGCTTTTGGGATGTCCACGATGATTATGTCGATACACTGGTGCACTCAGGAATCAGAAGATAATTGAATGATGACATTATTTAATTCTCCTACTGTGGGGACTTGAGACCTGTCAAGTTGGATAATTTTGGTGTTGGTTTTTTTTGGTTGAATATTTAGATTCTTGCATACCGACCAGGGCATAACATTGGTTGACGCATCAAAATCGACAAGGTAGTTGTGGACATTGAAATTAAACATCTCGAATGTTAAGAGGAATGGGGGAGTTGAGCCTCTCAAGTTGATGTTTGCAGCGTTTACTATAGCTTGGAGGTCAACCACAGCTGGGGATCGACCTGCAGAGTATCCCTTGTTTGACGCAGTGGGCTTAACAAGGGCAGGGGAGAAAGCGAAGGCTTTGGATATTAGCTCATGTTGAGTAGTCAATTTGCACAACTCTTATAATGAGATATTAGCTCGTTTTTTCTTCAAATCTTCGATGATATTGTATTCTAAATCCATGGATGAAGATTCTGGCGTTATGTGTGGTGTTGTTGTAGTGGTTTTAGTGGTAACCCCTTTGGACACATTCTTAGGCGTGGGGGAGTCTCTTTTCGTGTTGGTTGGTGATTTGTTTGGGCATAAATCATCCATTCCTCTAGGTGAGGACGATGATGGTTGGTTGGTATCGGTCGGGGGTAAGATCCTATACAACAAAGCCATTTTCTTGTCTTCTAGGGAAGGGTCTGCTACAATGCCTTTACTCCTGAGATCGTAACTTTTGTGGGGTTTTTGGGGAGTCTCCCCGACGAAGGCTTCTTGTGTAGTGCACACGTCTCCTCCACGGATGACCTCGAAAGTTAACACAACAGACGGGGAATCATCACGAAGGGGAAGGTCATCTTCTCCTGACTCATAAGTTTCCTCTTCTGCTTCCCCGACTGCCTGGTCTTCTAAACATTGGGTGAAAATGGGAGTCATATTATGGAGCCATTGTGGGAAGGTTTTTTCAGAGTGTGAGGCCTGATGGAAAGTGCAAAAGTTATCTTTGCCTAAATCTTCCACGTTGAAGGTTGAGCTAGGATTTTGTGAGACTTTAGGAGGAAGATTATTGGCCTTCCAGAAGAAGGGCTTACTGGGCTTGGACTCTCCAAAAGTATCACTGGTTCTTCTTTTTAGCTCAAATACTTCATTAGTTAGCTGCTTTAGAGATTTAGTCAATCCCTCAAAATCGAAGGAGTCTTTATCCTTATCCGCCGTTTTACTTGAGGAGGCCTGGTTTTTCTTATTGGAGGACTTTGCGTCTTCTCACAACTCGTGTTGCAAGGCACTGATTGAAAGAAGATCCTTTTCGACCTCGAGAACAACGACAAAATTCTCTACCAGAGTGAGTTTTGCTTCATGCTTAACGAACACAACAATGTCCCATGGCATGGCCGTTGTGTAATAATCAATCGTGATGGAATCATCAAGGGCTACATCCATGGGGAATTTGTTCAGAATAGTGGTGATGTAGGTTTTAACCCCGCATAGAAATTATGTGTATATGAATTCTAAAACACATAAAATAAACAATGCGAGAGCATAACTCATAAAACACATATACACAGAGATTTTCCCATGGATCCCAAAATTGGGACTACCAACTTGATTTTTCATTATGTTCCTTTCAATGTTATAATACAAATTTATACACGCTGAAGCATCCAATACCATGGACCGAAAACCATCCTGTCCAAAACCATGGACTGAAAACCATCGCGTCCAAAAAACATGTGCGAAAATCATGCACAAAACCATAGGTGGGTATGCCCAACCTAACATAGGTTCCAAAACCAAAATTTTCTGGGGCGTTGCTCCGGACCCCATAGAGTGGGGTTACTTGCACCCCTCAAACCCCCTGTGTCCCTCCGCTATGCAATCGGCGCAACAAAGGGGGGACTTCACGCCCCCTCTAACCCCCAATTAACTACATGAGCTAGTCATGGAAAAAATATAACACAACCCAACATTCTCCCACTTGTTGTTTTCTTTCCACAGGGGGCCACAAGAGAGATTTGTCATTTATCCATCTTTTTAATGCCCATTATTTCTCTACACCAAGAGAACTTCTTAGAGCTCACAGATTTTGTCAATGCGTCTGCAGTATTCTTCAAAGTGTCCACCATTACCAGCAACACCTTTTTGTCTTCTATAATATCCCTCACAAAGTGATACTGAACATCAATGTGCTTTGTCTTTGAATGATATGCAGGGTTCCTTGCCAAGAAAATTGCACTTTGGCTGTCATAGTCTATCCTTATAGCTCCTTGTACTAACCCCATACTTTAACACAACCTCTGCAACCAAACTACTTTCTTGCTTGCATGAGTGGCTGCCATGTATTCTGCCTTTGTAGTTGATAATGCCACTATAGATTGTTTCTTACTCATCCAACTAACTGCACCTCCTGTTAGGCCCCTATACTACTAGTGTAAATCCTTATTGTTATTAGTACAACGCCCTTATTATATTGTTGTACCTATGTACTCCCCATATTGTTACTATTGTGCCCCATAGAAGCCCACTATAGTTATTATCATGCGCTTACATTATTATTGTTATGTCTGCTTTGATTATATTATGACCCCTTAGACTCTTATATATAGAAAGGAGGTCTTTTCATTTGTATCATCTAAGAATTGTTCATTTGTGTAAGGTAAAGGAGGTTGCTCCCTTGAAGAAGCTTATTTCTAAGGCGTTGATCTATCTTTTCTATCTTTTTGTGAGCTAGTTTCATAACATTTGGTATCATAGGATTGGTTCTAGGGTTTTGCTGCTCCAAACAGGTCATTGTGATATTTGCACTATAAATTTTTCTCTGCTACATTTCAGATGCTAAAAAAAACCCATTTGGATTGAAGTCGTTTTGAACATTGGATCCGAATTTCAGAGATTTTCGCACTATATTTCAGAGATATGATTTGAGGAAGTTGGCCTTTTTGTAGACTCTCGAATTACATTCCAAATAGGTGACCTGGGGAAAATCGTCATAACTTTCTCTCTGACCATTGGATTGAAGTTTCGTAAGAAGTTACAGAAAGAGGACAGACTATAGTTTTTTGTATGTATTTTGCAGATCCAAAGGTCAAAACAGTGACACGTGGCAAGTCATAAAAGTTCGCTATTCTGAAAAGGTGTATAATCAGGTCATCTTGGGAGATTGTGCATAACTCTTTCTTGGAGAATCTAATTTCAATCAGACTAGTGGCATTGGAAATAGGATGCATAGGACTACTATAGATCATGATTTCAAAACTGGAAGATCTGAAATTACACAGTTACATTTGTTTCAAGATCGAGCTCCTAAAATCAAGAAAAATCGAGATGAGGAAGTTTGATGGCAGGGATCCGGTAAATTGGATACCACAGATGGAGAAATATTTTGATCTACATGGTGTACCACAGTGACAAAAGGTATGTATTGCATCTAATTATTTAGAACCAAATCAAATTTTATGGTATAAAGGGCTTTGTTCTCGTAAACCACTTGTCACATGGTCAATTTTCACGGAGGAAATTATAGCACATTATGAGGATACAAAGAGAAACACCTTCTTTAGCTAATTGATAAATCTCAAACAAAAGTTTTCAATGGTAGAGCACATTGAGGACTTTCAAAAATTGAATATAAGGGAAAATGATATTCTAGAGAATCAAAGGATTGATATCTCCATAGGGACTTTAAAGGATAACATTCAACATGAGGTTTGTCTTTGGGAACCTGATTCATTGGAGAAGGCATTTAGGTTGGCAAGAAAAGTGGAAAGAAAAATTATGGAAACAATGAATTCTACCCCTCACAACTTATAACATGAAAGTGTTGTTTTCCTAGCCTTCAACAACCTACAAGGGTGACACCACAACAATTGGAAGAAAAAAGAGAAAAATGGCTTTGTTACAATTGTGATAGCAAATGCACTAAAGGTCGTAAGTGTGCTGAGAAGAAATTATTTTACATATATTATGAAGAGAGGAAGAAAGGATCAGAAACATCAAAAGAAGAGGATATACACCAAGAACCAACCCTAGAGAAAGAAGAAATGAATCCGACCATATCTTGTAAAGCATTGGTAAGAATTACCACTCCTCAAACTCTCAAGATAGAAGGACATATCAAGAAGAAAAAGGTTGAAAAAGTGAAAGATCACATCGAGAAAGAAGAAATGAATCCAACCATATCTTGTAATGCATTTGCCGGAATTACCACTCCTCAAACTATCAAGATAGAAGGACATATCAAGAAGAAAAATGTTCAAGAAGTGAAAGATCAAATCGAGCATCAAGAAACGAATCCAACCATATCTTGTAAAGCATTGGAAGAAATTACCACTCCTCAAACTCTAAATATAGAAGGAGATATCAAGAAGAAAAGGGCTCAAGCAGTGAAAGATCACATTGAGCATCAACAACAAGTTCTCCAACTTTTTAAAGGATAATGCCACTTTGGTGCAAAATCAAGTGAAACAACAGGTCGATAAACATCACAGTAAAAAATGTTTTGATGTAGGTGATTGGGTATTTTTACGGCTATATATCAAGCAAGCTATTTATGAGAAGGAAATTTTGGCAATACTACATGCACTTAAGAAATGGCGACCTTACCCGATGGGAAGACACTTCAAGGTAAAAATGGATCATGATAGTCTTAAATACTTTTTAGAAAAAATATTATCTTTAGAAGAACAGAAAAGATGGGTCACAAATATGTTGGGTTATGACTTTGACATCATCTATAGAAAAGGGAAGCAAATTTTTGTTGTAGATGCACTCTCAAGTAAGGATGAGGATGCCGAAGCATTTTTTTGTGCTATCTCTATTATCCGTCCAGATTGGATAAACGAAGCAAGGGATGAATGGAAGAAGGATGAAGAAGTGTGGCCACTCATTCAAAAGTTGCAAAATATCCCAATTCAAACAATATTCCAGAACTTGAAGAGTAAGGAAAAATCATATTAGAACCTAGTGCAGCCATAGAAACAAGAACTTGACAGCTACGAAATCGATTAATTTCAGAGTATCTCATCAAGTGGAAGAACTTACCCGCTGAAGATTCCACATGGGAGGACAAGAATTTTATATAGAAGAATCAAGGACTACTCAAGCATTGAGGACAACAATTTTTGAAGGAGAGGGGCATGTTAGGCCCCTATTGTTATTAGTACAACCCCTTATTGTTATTAGTACAACCCCTTTATTATATTGTTGTACCCATGTAGTCCCCATATTATTACTATTGTGCCCCATAGAAGCCCACTATTGTTATTATTTTACCCTTACATTATTATTGTTATGTTGGCTCTAATTATATTATGACCCCTTAGATTCCTATATATAGAAAGGAGGTCTTGTCATTTGTATCATCCAAGAATTGTTCATTTGTGTAATGTAAAAGAGGTTTCCCCCTCGAAGAGACTTATTTCTAAGGCGTTCATCTATTTTTTTCTATCTTTTTGTGTGTTGGTTTCATAACATACCCCATAGAGTGGGGTTACTTGCACCCCTCAAACCCCCTGTGACCCCCCCACTACGCAATTGGCGCAACGAAGGGGGGATTCGCCCCACCTCTAACCTCGTGATTAACTACGTGGGATA
>APFE030309555.1:0-10525 GCA_000404065.3 Pinus taeda
TTTTATTATCAGGCTCAATCTTTATATAAGATAGCCTATTACACTTGTTTTATTATGAGGCTCAATCTAACGTGACTCACCGTTACAACATTCTCGATACTGCAGTTAAACATGCTCCTAGATTGAAATGAAAACGTTGAAATTGAGTTAGAGTCGGTTGGTATTATTGAGGGGAGAACCTAAATTGTGTTCATAAAAGTTTTTTTTGACAATGAAGGTCACTGTCAGGAGGAGTTTAGAGAATTTGTTTGGAGGATTAAAAAATTGAAAGAAATTTTGGTAAAAAGTACAATAGCAAATATGCCCAATTATAACTCCCTCTCCACGCATTATAGGAATTTCATGACGGAATAAGAGATTGTGGGCAATCTTTATAACAATACGAGTAGATCCAACAAAGCGGTCAAATTAACGGAACTAATACAAAGAGCGTAGAGCAAATTATAAGAAAGGTTTCAACCTAGCCCAACACAAATAGAAATACAAATACATAGAGATATAAGACAGGTTGATCATTTGAGACTGCAACACATACATTCGTACGTTGGTCGACTAAGCACCATGGTCCCCCACCGTGCAGAGTTGTTACGGTCCCCAGATTTGTCAGTGCATTCAACAAAGCTACAGTATCCCTGTATAACGGTAATGGCCAGAATACAAAACCCAACCAGCAGTGCGATAACCTTCCATGGCGTCGACAGATGTTCCCCACGGAGTTCCCGAAGCCAGCTTTTGATTCTGCTCTTGAAATACTTCTGGACGAGCACTTCCTGGAGTGTTAGTTTGAGCTCCTCAGGAAGCTCCAGGTGACCTGTAAAGAAGGGCTGACACATACCATTCCACATCTTGGCCACATCCTCGTCCGTCAACATGAGGCTGGGGCGATGAATAATATCAGATTCCCTGAGCAGCCTGACGTCAGTGGGTGTGTCGATGAGGCAGTCCATGAGCCCAACGTATTGTGTCACTGGGTTGCGGCGTTCCGGATCGTTGAACTCTAAGGCAATCATGTTCCTCAAGAACACTTCTGTGTAGATATTGGATGATACAGTGATCCGCGGAAGGTACAGGGTCTCGGAATATTTGTCGAATCCGATGTGTTCCTTCGGGTCAGAGAAGGATTTGAAGTTAATCCCGGCAGTGTGCAGCTGCTCCGCGTTGTATGAGTCGAGAAAATCGCGATGGCCACTGGTGATTGGATGAGAGATGAAAATACCACATCCAATTGCAACACAGTCTGAGAGGGAGCGTTTCACCCTTTGAAATAGAGGCTGATCTGGCCGGTTGTCCTCAGTCGTCATCTCTAGGAAGGGCGAAACGATTGCCTGCATGCAATCCAGCAAATGTGGCTTCTCTGCTACTGCATCAAACTTGTCTATCTCGGCTGCATAGAAAGGAGACAACACCGTGTATGTCTTCTTCAACACGTAAGAGAAGTCTTGCTCGCGTGCCTCCTCAGCTAACACATCTTTCCCCATGTCAAAAACATCTTGGAGGACAAACAGAGGGATCTGGTTCTCCAGTTTCAAAATATCGCACTTTATACACACTTGGAGCGCACTTAAATTGATACTGTCATCATCCGATGGTTGACTGCCGCGGGAAGGAGCACCCGCTATCTGTGGCTGATCAGGGCCAGAACGAGCTGCCGCTGGCTGTGCCCGACTCTTTCTGCTGCCCGAAGATTGTGACTGATCTCTCAAGAGGCCGAATAAGAAACATAACAGAAAGGATGAATCCACCGTCATCATGAAAGCAAAGTTCTTAGAGCTCTGGCCCTCTTCTATTTTCCAGTCATAGAACCGCTCAATTTTCAACCGTTCCCCTTCGATCTTTTCAACAATGGAATTAAAACTCTGGCGAACTTTACGCAGTTTCTTCGCCGCGTACATGATTTTGTACTCCTCCGCGGCTGAAATCTTGAGGCTACGACTCTGATAAGTACCTCTCGCAGAAGAAGCAACATCTTTCTTGAGCTTCCAGTGGTGGTATGGCCCTAAGGAAATAAATTGAGGAATGTAGGCCACGGGTTTTACATTCATAAGAGCCGTCGCCACCCGGGGAAGCGTAACCTTTGGCGCAAGGTCAAGCATCTTTGTAACTTGTTCTACCCACTCTTGCGTAATCTCTAACCGTTCTTCCATATCTGGCATCAGTCTAGTAGCAATCTCGGATGCTAGACATTTGTTATTATCCGTAACTATCTTTTCAACGTGTTCAAGGCATTCCTTCCGAGTCACTAGCGGTTCTTCCTCTTCCACTTCCACTGCCACTGCCACTGCCACTTCCTTTCCTGCCATCTGATCACAATCTACTGCACCAATATTGTTCTACTCCACTGAACAGCTTTTGTTCGTTGAAGGTCAAGATCAACAAGAATTCAGCAGCATTAGTTGTTTTACGATTGTTTAATACTCATTCCACCTGCATTTATATATATATATAAAGCTCGACCTGATTGGATTATACAAAGAATATATGATTAAGGAGTAAATGATTGGAAACCGTCAATAATTTTCTTCTGATTAGAAAAAATGATAAAGCAAATTACACTATAGATATGAATAAGTTCTCCTACTTTGTGTAAATTCAGTGTTCAACGGAAACTCGTCCGACCCGATATCTTTAATTGAATTTCCTCTGTTATTATCTAAGTAAAGTAAAAGAAAAAGAAAAACAAGGAAATTTGAAACACACATCAAACAGATGTAATCAAAGCCAAGCCCTAGGTCTCATATAACCATACGACTGTTTTTCCCCTTAATTGAATGACATTTGAAATTGTAAAATTCAGTTTTACCTATTTAATTCACAATAATTTTATAACTAATTTTAAATTGCAGTTTTAGTTAGGTTTTGTTTCGCAAAACAAAATTAGTTTTAAATTGATGTCATTTTTACTTGATTAGAAAATATAATAATTTTCATTTTCGAAAGTTTATTTTTTGAAATTTTCTGGTTAATTTTTTATTTAATTGAAATTATAAATTTGACAAGTAAACTCTTTACAATGGAAATGCTTTATGAGTTTTTAAGGGTGTTGAATTCTTATATGTAATAAAAAAGAACCAATTTAAACAACACAAATCAGATTTGGCTATAATTTTTTTCGGTCATATTTTCGATAAAAATTCCCGGAAAAGACACTTACAAACTATTTCAATAAAATAAATATTTAATTTTTTTTTTCATATTTGAAATGGCATGTAACCATTATGTCATATAATATACTACTAACCAGCATAGATCCATCTTAAATATGGATCTAACATGAGCAGAGAGGGATCCAATTTCTTTAAGTGCAGATTTTATTATGAACCAACAATATTTAAATGTTTTGTATTGTTATTTATTTTCTTAGATTTTTTTTAATTTTTTATTTTGGTCGACATGAGCAAAGTTTCAACTTTGGGCTATAGAATGAGTCTCTCCCCCCAATTAGCATAACTATATAAATTAATGTACCACTAATTAACATAAACATATAAATTAATTGGTTGGTAAATATTTATCGAAATCAATTCATAATAAACATCAAATCACTTCATAATACATATCAAATTGCTAACAAACATAATTAAAAATTAAAATGCCAACAAAATTTTAACTTTAATTATTATTATTTATAAAAAGAATTAAATATATAATTAAAATATATATATACATATATACGATGATGGATATATTTTCCCAAATCCTTTGACGGCTACCCATAGATGACACACCTTCATCCATAAGCCACACATCTTCATCCATAAGCCACTCTGGAGGCGCCACTCCTTTTAAGGTACAAATCATCTTTGACATTCCCATTTTTGAAGGCCAAATAGATGCACACGTAATAGGGACATGGTGAAATTTGTTGAAAGGATATGTTTCAATTCATGAATTTTCCAATCGTGAAAATATTACTTTTGCACTCCTCAAAGTTGCCACCCATGTCAAGGACTAGTGAGAAACGGAGTTGTCTATAATGCGACTTTTTGGAGATTCCGGTGACGGAATCCGGCGGAAGAAATGAGGTTAAATCTTGATTTTTAGCAGTTAAAATGGCTTTTTAACTGAATATTTGGATTCAGCGCCCTGGAAAACCCCTGGGAGCCATTGATTGTGCAGAAACTAGCTATCAAACTTGGGATTCCAATGAATTGCTGCCGGATTTTGAACGGAAAAATCCGCCAGAAAAACTTTCAAAAAGTCGCGTTATAGACTACTGCGTGAGAAACCTACTGTGCACAAAAAGATGAGAAGAGATCCTCATTGTTTTCAGTGGCACCTACGTGGAATTCTTTCCTAGACACCATCAAGGAACAATATTACCTTCTCAGGAACTATGAAGATAAATACATAAAGTGAATTGTTTAGTCAATTTAATGTTCTTAAATTGTAACCATAAATTATCGACCAAAGCAGGTAAATTGATGAAGTGCAAATGCATTGTATGTGTAAAAGTCTGTTATGTTGTTACAATGATTATGTTATCGTTATCTAAGTTAATGTCAAACTCTAGAATTAGTGTTGAGATAATGTTATTATCTATACTAATATGTTTTTTCTAAGATTTTATTGTTAATGGATTATCCTAAATGTTATTTCTAAAATTAGTTATTAATGGTTGAATTGAGGCTTCTGTGATCCATAACAATTGTAAGAAGAAATTTCTGCATAAATCACATTCAAAAAATAATTGTCTACCCGTTTCACACTAGTTAGTTCGAAACGCGTCGACAATGATTTTCTGAATGTGATTTACCCCGAAATTTCTTCTTACAATTAAGTTATAAAATTGAGTTTTTAAAATAATTAAATGATAATTTTAACTTTTCAATAAATAAATAAATAAATAATAAATATATATATATATATATTATATTATATATATTTTATATATATTAAAAATAAATTTACTCAACATATTTACATGGAGATTGGAAAGAAGTGTTTAAAAAAAAACTTACCTAGGTTATTGGTTTTGGAATACGTATATATAGCAGCCTTGAGAGCGTATATGAAGAGTCAGGCATTCACATTCTGTGCATTGCTTTCTGTGGATGGAAGTATTACAGGGTGGCCACCCTTATCCCCATTGCACATTATCATATCCAACTTATCGAATTCGATCTATAGTCGGAAAATATTTCAGCCCGGAAGGCTACCATGTCAGGTCGGGAAACGTCTTGCATCTATCATTGTCTCTGCGCCTTAACGCATGGAATTCAATTCAACCCTAGGCCGCATTGCAATATTAGTTAGGCAAAACAAAACACTATCACTCTGAGCACTCGCATAAGTCAAATGATTGGAATTTTTAATTGAAAAGTTAAATAACGATTAATAATTGAATTATGGGAATGTGATATTAAAAATAATTAGGCAAATTAAATTGTTTAAAAAATATTTTGTATTAAATTTATTTAAATAACTTTTATATTTTATTTAGAATATTAATTTTTTTTATAAATTAAAATTATTTTATAATTTAATTTTTTTAAGTTTATTGTTGCAATATATTGATAATTGAGAAATGTGTAATTTTTTTTAGTATTCAATTCTTGAGTTCATATATGGTTTTTTAAAAATAAATAAATATATATATATATATATATATATACATAAAAAAATGTATTTTCCTGGTGGTTCACGTATATCTGTGGTCAGGGGTGCAGGCTACGTCCACGAAATAACTAGGGCTGATCTCTAGGATCACACCGCTGATCTCTAGGATCACACCCCTCGACCATCAGAGACCTAACCCCAATGGACCCTGTGACCTCCTGTTTTAGCGAGGCACGACTTGAACAGTTGAGCTAACCCTTGGGGCTGTAAAAAATGTAATTAAAATAGAAATGAATATATTTATTTAGTTAATGATTAATTTCAATTAAAAAAATTATAAAATATCAATAATCTCACTCTCATTGTGCTCTATAGGTTTGTTGTTGACATTACAACTCACATGTATGAATATTTCACTCTCACTCCCAACCATAAATAAAACAGTTCAATGTTCATGTGATATATATATATATATATATAGAGTTGGCCTAATGGTTAGGAGCATGTGATTCCTCTTAAGAAGTCACAAGTTCAAAACCAGAAGGGGTAGATAAAAAGTATATATATATATGTGTGTGTGTGTTGAGTTGGCCTAATGGTTAGGAGCATGTGATTCCTCTTAAGAGGTTATAAGTTCAAAACCAAAAGGGGGTAGAGTATCAATTTTGACATTGCAATCTAAAATAAATTTGCACCTCAATAGATTTAATCCATCTACAACTCATAAACATAAGCTTAAAAATAAGATAATTTTAAAATTTCATAAAAAAGGTTTATAAATTTCCATAATTTTTTTCCTCATTAAAAAAATATTAAATAATAATAATAATCAAACCGAACAACCTCTTTTATATTTAAAACTTTGATTTTTAAAAAAAAAATACATATTCTTCCACCATTAACCACCTTTATATTAATTGAAAAAAAATATAAATATTCCTAAAATATATTATTAAATTTATCATCATAACATAATAAATAAATCTTAGGTAACAATGGTCACACTGTATTCCTGTTCTCTGACGTGGCTGAAATATAAACACTCTCTCCAAAAATATCAGAGAGATCTGCAGAGTGCTTGCTTTTACCTTTGGGCAAAATTTTTGGCACAGCAGATAATCATGGGTAAAGTGATGCTTTTACTTTTCAGAAAAACGTCCAAAGCAACAGAGAATTGCTAGCAAAGGGGGGGACTGTTTCAATATTGGCCCGCGTCATCAATTTTCTTTGTGCTTTTTATGATTCGTCAAAATTTATATCCGACAATGTTTTCGTTGTTTCTTCATGAATGATGGAAAAGATATGTTTTCGTTGTTTCTTCAACCCAATATTTTCCGCGATACTTCTCTGTGCGTGGAATGGAATGGATAAAGAAAATGTCTTTAAATAATAATGTTCCAGTCAAATCATATTCCATTGGTTAATCTTCTTTTGACCATTTGTTATGTCGACACTTTTATAGCCCTTTTGAGTATATATACATATATGTATGTATATATAATTTGCCTTTCGTATGTATATATACATATATCATTCACATTGCCTCAAAATCTGAACTTTTTATTTTAAGCTGCACGACACGAATGTAGCTTGAAAGGAAAATAACTCTTCCGTGAACTTCCCGTGTTATATTTCATAAGGAAAATAACTCTTCCGTGAACTTCCCGTGTTATATTTCATTATATGCATTTAGTGAAGGAAAAAGGTTTATGGAAAATAAAAATGGTATTATAAAGATGAAAAATAAATATAATTGAAGTTTACATAATAGAATGAGTTTTAACTCTATCTGTTTATATATATTTTAATAATTTTTAAGAAGTGAAATTTGATTTATGGAAAAGATAAAATTATTAGGAGAATTTAATCACCAATGATAGTTTTTGAGGTTTTGATTATAGTTAGAGGAAGAAAATATGGACCTTATTTTTGAAAAAGAATATCTAGGGATATCACTGGAAAGAAGTCTAGAACCACCACATAAATCCTCTTGATAGAATATTTCGTTACCAAGTGGGATGTGGGTTCCATTATGAATATATATGTCACGAGGGATGCATTTCAGCACCTTAACCATACTCTAGGAAGGAAAACAAGAGAATTGAGCTTTAAAATAAGCCTTTATGACCCATGGAGCATGAATAACACTCTAAACCACCACACAAGCACACTTATGTTATCTTTGTGAGTTGGATATGTGTATCATTACAAGGGTTTTTACTCCAAGGATGAGTTTTGGGGACTTCACTATGGTGTTACATGGAAAATAAGGATCTTATGCCCTAAATGATTTTTTACAACTTGGAGGTTAACAACAAGATGTTGAATCACCATACAACTCCTTTAAAGGGGAAGTTGCATCACCAAGGTCTTCATAGCAACCATGAAATTGCATTGTTTACGTTAAACCTCACATTTTGTTTTAAAAAACCTCTTTCCAATCTATTTAGGATCCTTTGCGGTTTTCATTATAGGTTTGAGCAACACCATTTATAACAAAATGTTTTCACCATGTTCACATGTTTAATTACTACAACATTGACTTCCATTGCTAATGCCTCATATATTTGAATAACATGAGCCTTTACCTCATTCCTTCTTCCCATATTATCCTTTTCCATGAATTCAAATGCTTTATGCTATTATACTCCACACATATAGCAGGGAATTATGTATTTACCCTTGGCTCTTCCAAACCCTTTTCCTTCACCAATGTGGTTATATCATTTGCTAATTTGACTATGTAACGCCCTCCTCCCACACTTACCCAAGTTTACCGGTCCACCAAGGTAAATATTTGACGAAGATTTACTATGATATGGTTCAACTCCCTAAGTGCAGTTAAGGAAGTGAAACTGACAAACCAATAATTTACAGGCCTCCCTCAAGTGCTACAACACCCCAGGAACTAACCCACCACTCTAGGTGCCCAACCCCTGAGTTAACCTAGCCTTTCAATGAATTAAACCCCCAGTTGCTCCCATGACATGGGCATGAATGCAAATGTAGCCCTCTAGTCACTCCCACGATGCCTGCAAGGGGAATATTGCAGTATTTTTCAGCGATTTGTGTGCCAGACACTGCGAGATTTAAGCCACTTTTTTAGGGCTAGTCTCCAAACCACTACCTGGAACTTTATGAGACTTTACGAGACAATAAATGACATGAAGACAAAGCCTTTGACACAAAACTCCATCAAGGACTTGACCTAATCAAGCCCAACCATGACAATCATTTCATTAAACATATCACAAATATGAAATCTACAGGTTTAAACAACATATCTGAACATAGGGGTCTCATACTTGTCTGAGAATCACTAAGAAGCATTGATTCCTTATCATATTAGCTGTATTATCATCTATTAGGTCAGATATTCATTGTTCATTCATTTGCAAATCAAAACATGATGAGATTCATACATCATCATTGTCATAAAACATGCTCATAACCAAAAGGGATAACAAAGATACAACAACCATAAAAACCACATATCAAAAAGTATATCCATTATATACAGGAGGAAAGAAGCTCTTATTAACATATGCAAATGAAACCAGGTCTAGGACTTCCACGAACCACCCAACCACGAACTAGGCTGAACCAAATCTTTCTTTTAGCCAGTCACCCCCGTGCCATATTCCAAGCATAAATGTGGTATCTCATGGAATAAACCAAACAAAACTGAATCAGGGCTTCCAGAGGCCAAACCACCTCAATCCCTAACTAGTGATTCCACCTCATGGCCGAACATCACTAATCATCACCAGATCGATCTCTAACCAAAATGTTTGGGCTCCAAAGAGTTTGTTCCAACCCGACTTCCAGGACTAATAACTCAATCCATGACTGTTGCTTGGTCCCAAAGCATTTTTCCAACCAAGACTCTAGGACTAGTAACTCAACCCACAACTACTATCAAGCTCTAGATAATTTTTCCAACGAAGGCTCTAGGACTACTAACTCAACCCACCAAGGGCTCTAGAGTGTTTGTTCAACCAAGGCTTCCAAGACTAGTAACTCAACTCAAGTTATTACAGGGCTTCTAGAGTGTTTTTACAACCAAGGCTCTAGGACTAGTAACTCAACCTAAGTCATTACAGGTCTTCCACAACGTTTTTCAAACTAAGGCTCCACGAAATAATAACTTAACCCACACCCTAAGGAACATGAGCACCTACCAGAAAACAAAGATAAAACCCACAACACCATGGCTATCCAAGAAATGGCAAGGCCAAGAAAAATCATTGTCAATCCAGGCAATCCTCCATGCCAATGATAGATCATAACCAATAAATCACATTCACGGGTCATGCATGCCAAAAATAGTAATGGAATCGTACATGAAACTCGATACCTGCAAATAAATCCAATTGTAGATGTTGATTCTGCTATCCCCTCATGCTCTCTTGCTTTCACTTTCCTTCTTTCTCCAAATCCAAGTATGCAACACTCCTCCAAGAGTGCTCCAAGAAAACTCTAAGTGTCCAAGAATATGAAAGAGAGATAATAGAGAGAGAGCTCCAACACTAAACTGAAAAAAGTTTATGAACTGATCCTCAAAAGCCTTTTTATCAATGAGGCCTTTATTTTCTCCAATTTCCATTATTTTCCTTCATTTTCCTCCTCACATGCAACCTATGACCTTTCACCTTCCTTTTCTCCTATTTTCCATTATTTTCATAAATAAAATGTCAATTAATGCCTCATGCCTTTTCAAAACATTTTCCTTTGCTAATTTCCTTAGCCATAATAACCAAAATGAACACTCTTTAGGATGTTTTTCCCACCATTCGGCTTCGAATACATGTCCCATGACCTTGGTCTTATATTTTTTTACATGAATTTTTAACTGGGGTTGTTACAGACTACTAGTTACTTCATCCCCTCTCCTTTTGCCTAACAATCCTCTTGCAGCTTTCACACTTCCTCCACCTTTAAGATTCTTTTCTCTACAATTCTACTTCCA
>APFE030309567.1:1787-39695 GCA_000404065.3 Pinus taeda
AATATTGTGCGGGTCAATTCAAGAGGCATAGTTCGGTGTTTAGATTTTTGTAAGTTGTAGACAAACCGTTCCAAGTATTCCTCTAAGGTTTCATCCTCTTGTCGGCTCATTCTAAAGATGTCATCTTTAGAGTCTTTGGATCTGGAGTAGGGTTGATATTTCCTTAGAAATAATTTTCTCATACCATCCCAATTAGTGATAGTATGCTCACCAAGCCCCATGAACCATCTTAAGTCTGATGCATTTAGTGTGGCTGGAAAAAGTCTGAGCCTATGGGCATCATCAGTATAGCCATATGTCCGACATACAATGTCAAATTCGAACAAGAATGAGTCCGGATCTTCCGAAGCCATACCATAGAAATTAGGTAGCACTGATGGTGGTATATTTTTCATTTTGATCTCATCATATTCCTGTGGTTCTTGTATGGGAAAAGGAAAAGTGGACTCTTCCTCATCTCTGTGTCTTTGATATGGTGCCGACCCATCTCCTTCCTCAGCCATCTTAGTAGATTTATCAGAGTCACTTCCTTCAAAGAGGAGATTAAGATAAGAGTGTTCAGTCTCTGGAGAGTGTTCAATCTCTGAAGTGTATTGAATCACTGCACTAATTTCTCCTTGTGTGGCAGACCTAGGAAAGTCCCTCTTCTGAGATTTATGTATGTATAAAGTTTGCCTTTCAACGAGCGTAAGTCTCTGTCCTGATTTTTGTTTATCCTCTAATGCTTGAATGAAATTTTCCTCAGCTGGTGTTGAATTCTTTACAGAGTCTGCTCCTGATGATGATGGGTTAGTTTTTGAATGGTGGGGGGTTCTTCTGAATCTACCCTGATTGTCTCTAAACCTAGGCATAAATGAACATGACTTTTGACTAAATTTTTGTTGATTTTTTTCTATTAAATTTTTTTAATCCTTTAAGTACGCCTCCCCGGAAACGGCGCCAAAATGTAGTGTCCTATCTAGGGTGCTAGATTGGTCTAAATTTATTATCAACTAGGGTGCGTATACTTAGAGACGTGTGCCTAAAATATATAAGCATAAAGGATCTATTTTGGACCTATGATTCCTAAGTACAGTGCTGAGATTAAATCTAATGTTAAACGATCAATGAAAGCTTTAACTAAGCATCAAACCATATGCTATTAACAACTAAAACGCAATCCATAACATGTTGTGTATCACTAGATTTAAAGGCTTCGGTCTCCTTACAGAGACACCAACATGAAACCCCTGTTCAATGTCACTCAATAGTCATGAATATTTAATGTAAGCATGCAAAGTAAAAATCATAAGCATCGTCCATATCAGTGATTTACAAGCAACCCTGGATCGAACCCTTTACAGGATGTAATTCACAATCCAGATGAAGGTTTGTTCAAGCACATGCACAAACATCTAACAACGCATTCATAAACACAACGTAAGCATCAGTCAAATCTCTGAGCATATAAATCGATACCAAATACCATTCAAACACTTGACTGTAAAATGAAATTAAAATCACAATGCAAATACAATGAAAACGTAATTAAAATGTCGGTATACCATGCACGCAGGGCCCGTCTGCGTCTTTGGCACACCGAGATAGTCACACCATGATCACAGTATTAAGCAATGCACAGAGATTGTAATGCAATCTTATATTAAAACCAAAAGCTCAGTTCTAAAGCGACAATGAATGTATATGTAAAACGTAATAGTCTGCAATATCCAAAAGGTAGGTAGGTAAGTAAACGAACATATAACCCGGTTCGACCTTTTAATTACATACATTACATCCTTTGAAAAATGGATGTTTATCCATGCGCGGCTGTTGCTGCTTTTGTAAAAATGCAGAGATGTTCCTATCCTATCTTACGCATATAAAAACTAGGAAACAACTTAAAAATCGAATGGGCTGTAACTGAGTGTTGTTGCTGCCTTTGTGCCAACATGCCATAGTTGACTAGGCGTTGACCGTGCATATAGGAGGGATATTTCCGCTGCGGGATAGGTGCTTGTCCATGCTTGGACATTCCTCTTTTCGCCCATACCTTTCGCTCTGACCTGGCTGTCATGCCACATGTCAAACGATAAGCCATTTACAGGTTGTTGAGACTTCCTGTAGTGATTTAGGCCAAAAATCCTAATTTATTAACACAAAACCCCTAAATCAATTTAAATGCAATTCAACAACTATAAAACTATTAATTAATTAATTTCCAAGGCATTTGAGGAATAAATGATGAGAAGAGGTAGGAAATGGTCATGTTTTGGGAGGGAAAAGGGGTCATAGAATGGTACCAACAATGCATAACCATTCTTGGGACTTAGTCAGGTTGCTTGCAGGAAAAACTACATTGAAGAATAAATGGGTTTATAGGCTGAAGGAAGAAGATGGAGGAAAACAGGAGTACAAAGCTAGACTTGTGGTGAAGGGGGTTGCACAGAAGAAAGGTATTGATTTTGATGAAATATTTTCTCCTGTTTTCAAAATGACTTCAATCAGAACTATCTTAAGTCTAGTAGCAGTTGAAGATTTGCATCTTGAGCAGTTAGATGTAAAGACAACCTTTCTCCATGGGGATTTGGAGGAAGAGATATATATGCAGTAGCCACAAGGATATGAAGTGAAAGGGAAGGAAAAACTAGTGTGAAAGTTGAAGAAGAGCTTGTATGGCTTAAAATAGGCTCCAAGGCAGTGGTATCTAAAATTTGACAAGTTTATGTCTGAACAAGGTTATACTAGATGTCACTCTGATCGTTGTGTTTATCCGAAAAAGTAAAATGATGGCAGCTATATTATATTGATATTGTATGTGGATGACATGCTTGTTGCAGGGTCTAACATGCAGGAAATAAATGTTCTCAAAAGGAAATTGACAAATTAATTTGCAATGAAGGGTTTGGGAGCTGAAAAACAAATCCTCGGTATGAGAATAACTAGAGACAGGAAAAATCGCAAACTAACATTGTCTCTGAATGAGTACATACAAAAGGTTTTGAAAAGATTTAATATGAACAATGCAAAACCAGTTAGTACACCTTTTTCTAGCCATTTCAAACTTAGTAAGGAAATGTTCCCAAAGACCCAAGAAGACATGGATTATATGTCTAAATTTCCATTTCCATCAGTAGTTGGAAGCTTAATGTATGCAATGCTCTGCACAAGATTTGATATTGCACATGCAGTATGAGTTGTAAGCAGGTACGTGAACAATCCAGGAAAGGAACATTGAATGCTAGTGAAATGGATTCTAGGTACCACAAATCAAGTATTATGCTTTAGTGGTTCAAACATTTCTCTACAGGGATATGTTGATCTAGATATGGTAGGTGACAGAGATAACAGGAGGAGCACTATAGGATATGTATTTACTGTTGGTGGAACAATTGTTAGTTGGATTTCAAAATTCCAAAGTGTTGTTGCACTTTCAACAACAGAAGCAGAGTATGTCGCTGCTATAGAGGCTAGTAAAGAAATGATTTGGTTACAAAGGTTTATGGGTGAATTGGGTAAAAAGCATGATATGGGCACGTTATACAGTGATAGCCAAAGTTCCATTCATCTTGCAAAGAAATCAACATTTCATTCCAGGACTAAACACATACAGCTCAAGTACCATTTCATACGATCAATGTTGGAAGATCGAGAGTTCAAGCTGGAAAAGATACACACTAGCCAGAATCCTGTAGATATGCTAACAAAAGTTGTAACCATAGAGAAAATGAAAATATTCTCAGTTTTAATTGGTATTAAAGGATGACGATGAAGATGAGAAACAACCAGGTCCAAAGAGGAGCCATTGTCCAGCAAGTGAAGCAGTGGTGGAGTTTCTACAATCCTTCTCCAAGTGGGAGATTATTGAGTATGGAGCATGATTGTTTAGAGGTCTTTGTTTCAGCTAGATGTATACCCCAGGAAGTTTGTACACCCCTCCAGGTGGGGGGGGGAGGTACATGTCCCCCACGCGGGGGTTTGGGGGGGCCGATCCCCCCCAGATGGGGGGTCTGGGGGCCAGCGGTCCCCCAGTGAGTGTTTCGGGGGAAGTTGCCCCGGAGCTAAAAACAGATGTAAAATTGCCTTGTAAAAGTATATTAATTTCTAGTGAATCTAGGCCATTCATTAGGTGGATGATCTGATGGTAGAACTTATGTTTAGGGTTTTTTGCCCTAGAAGGAAACCCCTCTCTTTGTATGAGGGCATTGTATATGAGGCTGTGTAATAGATGTGTATTCTATGTGTGAGAAATAGAGAGGTGAGGCTATGAGAGAAAACAGAGGATATTACAACAGTTTTGTTGTAGGTTGTGTCTCTTCATTTTGCTCGATAATAGAAAGAAAGGACTGGCTGTTCGTGGTGGACGTAGCCCAAACTGGGTGAACCACGTATATATGTGTCTCTCTGGTTTTATGTGTTTATATTTATGCAATATTCTATGTGTTCCATTGCTCTGTAATATATAATTTTCTAATAGCAAAAAGGTAGTAGAGGAAACTCATAATGAGAACAAAAGAAATGTTAATCATGATTTCATAGAATCTAGCATTGGATTAAAGATCCCCCATATTCCAAAGATCGATATGTGGAAGTTTGATGGCAAGGATCTCATAACATGGATACTACAGATGGAGAAATATTTTGATCTCCATAATGTCAAAACACACACAAAAAGTACATATTGCAAGTTTATATTTAGAACCCTATCAATTTTCATGGTGTCGATCGCTTTGGTCTTGTAAACAAATGGTCACTTGGTCCATTTTTATGGAGGAAATGATAGCACATTATGAGGATACAAAAATCAACACCTTCTTTAGCTAATTGATCAATCTCAAACAAAAGTGTTCAATGGCAGGGCACATTGAGGACTTCCAAAAATTGAATATAAGCGTAAATGGTATTCTAGAGGAGCATAGGAATGATTTATTCATAGCAATTTTAAATGATAACATCCAACATGAATTCCATCTTTGGGGAACCTAATTGAAAGAAAAATTATGGAAATAAGGAATCCTACCACTCACAACTATAAAGATGGAAGTGTTGTTTCTCCTAACCTTCCAAAACCTACAAGGTTGACACCACAACAATTGGAAGAAAAAAGAGAAAAGGGGATTTGCTACAATTGTGATAAAAAATACACTAAAGGTCATAAGTATGCTAAGAATAAATTATTTTACATAGATTGTGAAGAGGAGGAAGAAAAGGATAAAAAAAATGTCAAAAGAAGACGATATGCACCAGGAACCAACCCTAGAGAAAGAAGAAATGAATTTGACCATATCTTGTAGTGCACTGGCAAGAATTACCACTCCTCAAACTCTCAAGATAGATGGATAAATGGATATAGTGAACAAATCTTTGGAAGGATATATTCGTTGCTTTGTATATGATAAACAAACACAATGGGTCAAGTGGTTACCTCTTGTTGAATGGTCGTATAACGCTTCAGCAAAAATGACCCCATTTATGGCACTTTATGGATATCATACAACATCCATCACATCATCTTTAAGAGAAAATTCTAAGGTTTAAGCGATAGAAGATCACATCAAGCATCAACAATAAGTTCTCCAACTCTTAAAGGATAACCTCACTTTGGCATTGAATCAAGTGAAATAACAAGGATATCAACATCGCAACGAAAGAAGTTTGTAGGCGACTAGGTATTTTTACGGATACAACCATACAAAAAAATGTCCCTTGAGAAAGCTAAGAAGGATAATAAATTATCACGAAAGTACTATGGTCCTTACAAGGTGTTGCAAAATATTGATACTATGGCATACAAATTGGAGCTTCCTTCATCTTCCCGGGTGCACCTTGTTTTCCTTGTTTCATGCTTAAAGAAGGTTATCGTTGACAAGCTCCATATTCAAACAATATTGTCAGAACTTGACGAGGAAGGAAAAATCATATTGAAACCTGAAGCAGTCATGGAAATAAGAACCCAATAGTTATGAAATCAATCAATTTCAGAGTACCTCATTAAGTGGAAGAACTTAACCACTGAAGATTCTGCATGGGAGGATGAGAATTTTATATAGAAGCATCCAAAACTACTTAAGCATTCAGGACAACACTTTTTGAAGGAGAGGGGCATGTTAGGTCCTTATAATACTAGTGTAGCCCCTTATTGTTATTAATGCAACCCCCTTATTGCATTGTTGTGCCCATGTAGTCATCATATTTTTATTATTGTTCCCCATAGAAGCCCACTATTGTTATTATTTTGACCTTACAATATTATTATTATGTTGACTCTGATTATTTTGTGACCCCTTAGACTCCCATATATAGAAAGGATATCTTTTCATTTGTATCAAGGAAGAATTTTTCAGTTGTGTAACGTAAAGGAGGTTACCCCCTTGAAGACGCTTATTTTAAAGTCATTGATCTATTTCTTCTTTTATTTTGTGAGTTGGTTGCATAACATAATTTCACTTTGACAATCTAAATTTTTGGGATCCCAATTCAAGATTGGGAGATATTCAAATAATGGCTTTAGAATCTTGGTTAACTCATGAGGAGACAAGGTCTAAGGAGGTGAAAAAGTTAATGAAAAAGGAGGATAAGGAACCCTTGTATATCAGAGCAGAGCTAGTGAGCCCTAACGTTTTCATCAACAATCATAACCTCATCACCAATGATGCTACTTTAGCACCCAAATACATTGCTACCTAGGAGCAAGGCATTCTACACATTGAAGACACCATTAGAATGTTGGGAATAGAGAGTCTGCAAGCTTTCTAGAGATGATGCAATGCCCTACCCTATATTCTACAAGTAAGAGAATATCACACTCCTAAAAGGCTAAGGAATTCCTTGGAGAAAACACCATTGTATAAGAGAACCATGCAAAGGATGAAAATCAGGTGGATAGGACTCAAACTCAGTCCACCCTTGTTGCTAGGATTAGAAATAGGAAGATATGAAACATAAGAGCATAGGGAGTGCGCTGAGATAGAAAGAAATGTAGGTTTTTACCCACAAAGGGTACACCATCTGAGGAGCCTTGGGATGTTAGAAATGCCACCAAGGCCATGAAAGAGCTTCACATGGATGACTAAGTTTCCCAGAGGATGAGCAACACCTTCAACAGGGGGGTGATGATGAGTCCTATCAATAGGTATATTTTAAAGATCATCATGCCATCCTCCAGCCTTTAAACTATGCTTCTCTCCCATTAATTCACATTTTTCATTACATTATGCTTCATGAGAGGAGTAAAAGGCATTTTTCATAGTATGTGGCTTAATTTGGTTTAATTGTAGGAAAAAGAATCGTTTTTTAGGAAATTAATATGCAAGAGCTTGATGGAGACAACCATGAGATAATCTAGGGGGTGTGTCCACCTTCTTAACTCCTTAACTTGGCTTGGGATCACAACATCCTCTCTCACCAGTTCGAATTCATTGGAAACCAAGTAATCCCTAGTACAAGTGAAGCTCAAGAGGCACAAGATCCACCATTCCAAGATTAAGGAGGGAATCAATCCTATTTTCAAGGAAGTTGTTATTAGGTACACTTTTGTATAAATAAACAAGTTGCAAATCTCATTAGGATTGAAAGTTTTGATTCAACTAGGTGTAGTTATTGAGCTTAGAGCTTGACATTGTCATTTTGAACTTTTATGTGATGTATGAGATCTTTACTTTCTGATAATGATAATTTGGTTATTAAGCTACATCTAAGTTACTTTCAGAGGGCTGAGACCCTTAGGTTTGGGTCCAACCCAGAGGCTTTGGTCCCTCTTTTGTACTTGTGTTTTGTTCTTGATTTTAAGCAATTCATATTTCTTTCATTTTGAGAGAGATTAAGCTATAAAAACTTATGGTTGCAAGCTTCTACATCACCTCTCTTGTGGGAGAATGAGTGGAAGGATTCACAACCTCAGTTCAAAAACTGTGTTTATGATTTCTTAGAAATAGATGAATGTTAGTCATTCTACTTTATATTTTTTTTGTAGTTAAGAAGTCACTTTAGTGATTAGAGTAGTTTTATGGCATAAAAGAGATGTGATTTAAATTCAACTCATATTTTCCATCATAGGTTATGTCACTTTGTGAACGATCAATTGATGTATGCATGTGATTGATTGCAGGATTTTGTTGCTTTGCAAGGGAGGGAACCTCTTCCACTTCCATATTGGACTCCTCCATCTTCTCCTTCCACCCCTCAATTTTGTCCCAAAACTTTTTTTCCATAAGTCACTTTTCCTAGTAGACTTAGGACATTGTAAGCATTCATCCTAGTGCAAGACAAGCCTTTGAGAGATCCTAGGCTTGGCTAAGGGGCTCAACCCAACCTTTATTCATTCTCTTTAACGTCCATCCACCTCTCCATACCCTCAAGACATCATTTCACCCTAATAAACCTCTCAAAACCCCTCCTATAGCATTACAGACCCTCATGTAGCAATACAGGACCTCATGTAGCAAGCCTGTAGCACTACTTTTCTTCACCAATTTTGATACCCACTTCAACTTTAGCTAAGTAAATATGAATAATGACCCCAAATTGTGATTTGTTGGTTAGGGGAAGCTCCTAGGCCACTCCCACCATTCCTTTTCCTCACTGCAAAACGGAGTAGAATTAGTTTTAAATCATAAGTATTATGCAAGTTAGATTTTTTATTTTCAAGAAAGTGTGGACTAGGTAGATGATACATGCAATTATGTTTATAGTTTGATGAATTATGCAAGATGAAGAAGATTCCTTTGTGCAAGTAGAATAACCCTTGTCCTTTCATGAATTGATTAATTAACATCTACAAGTTGAGCAAATGGAATTTCCACTTTCATAACTAGCATTAGATTTCAATTGTACTTTCATTAACAAGATTTCATTATAGTTCAATAGGGGGAATGATCTCTAAGCACTTTGATCTAATGTCATGACTAAGGGTGGCATGAGTAGAATCCAATTTGTTGTGCATATAGCAGTGTCACTTCTAAGTTTGTAGAACCCTAAGTTGATAATTTGAGTTGAGGAACCCTTGGGAGTTGCAACATTCTTGCTTCAATACCAAGGCTCACCAATAATTACCCACACTCTAAGTTTGTAGAACCCCGGGTTGATCATTTGAGTTGAGGAACCCCAGGGGAGTTGCAACATTCTTGCTGCAATACCAAGGCTCACCAATAATTACCCACACTGACAAAATTGTATTATTGTTACCTAATGCTTATGTCAAAATTTTCTCCAAAACTTACGAATCATCAACCTTTGTTATTGACTTTACTTTTTATAAAACTTGTTGTTCCTCTTTGTTATCCATATCTATGATTTTGTGAGCACTAAATATATATTTCTATAGCAAAAGCATGTACTTCACTTTTATGGTCTATTATTATTATTCATATTCTTTGTTTTTGGCTTTTATTCATCTTTATATTCTCTTATTAGCTTTTATATTATCTCTATATTATCTCTGCTTAGTTGGTATTACTATATAATTCTCTTATAACACTATAGACATATATAATATATATATTATATATATATATATATATATATAAGAGACATATATATATATATATATATATATATATATATATATATATTATATATATATATATATATATATATATATATTATATATATATATATATTATATATATATATTATATATATATATATAATAAGAGTATATAATTTTTTGTTTTCAACTATATAAAAAAACATGGAGGTGGTGTTTGTATTACTTAGCACTGCACACACCAATGGAACCACCACTAAACGCTTTGAGCCGACGCACTGTAATAGAAGCGAGAGAGACCACTGTGAGCCGAAGCGAGCAGAACACTCCCAACAATTCTCAAAGTTGAACAACTCACAAACATCCAAGAAAAGCAAATGCAGTCTCACCTAAGCAAACACAGACAAAGGTTGTAATTTCAATGTTTTAAAAATGATGATGGTAAAACTTTAACATGTAGTTATCATTTTATTTTTAATTTATTTTTGAAGATGAACTACATTTGATTCTAAAAGCATCCACAAATATATTATTGTGTGATTTTTGCCCAAAAATATTTTCATAAAATTTAAATTTAATATAAATGACAAAAAGCCTCAATTCAAATTCAAAATTAGAAAAACTAATTGAATTCCAAACAACCACGTTAATTAAATCGCTCAATCCCTTAATCCTTTCAGTGGCCTCTTCTGTTAATTTTATAACACCGATTCTATATGCGGAAAAACTTAAAGAATCGTTAAACTGGAATGAAGGTTTAATGCCCAGAAAAAATTAAATTACCTCCAGCCATTGATAACGCTCTTGCTGCAAACCACAGTGCACTTGCTTTCTTTACTGAAACAACACTCCAGCTTCAATCCAAGCAAAAGAAAAGAATACAGAAAGTCTGAAGGCACTTCCAAGCTCTGCTCTCTCAACTAGATGGTGTAAACATCTGAAGGGGATTGAGATGCTAGCTTGGGGCCAAACAGATGAATTTATAGCCAAGCTTCCATCAAGCTTCTAATGGCTATGTGTCAGGTGTTCCACAGATCAAGCTAGAGAACTCCAGATGGAGTAATGGACCACTTTAGAAGCTCCCAACAAGAAAATTAATTAACTACAGTTGATTTCCTTAATTTAAGGAAATTACTGCAGTTGGTTTCCAGAAATTAAGGAAAGACTGCAGTTTACTACCATAACTATAGGCAGCAATTGGTAAAAACATAATGGAGCTTAACATTCTCCCACTTGGTCCATACTTCCAAAATTAATGTCTCAACTTAACACCCATTGACAATCTGTATTAATTAATAGATACATGAATCATGGCGATAAGTCCTCTAATGACGAGTATTATCTTCCATGTATTACTATGTATTTATTCTTATTATAATTTATGAGGCAACACTTTCTTAATGAATAAACCTTATGTTTATTCTTGGTCCTTCTTAAATGAATTTTCTCAAATCAACTTAAGGTTCACATAAATATGAGAAAAAACATCACAATAATTAAGAATTTCATTAAAATAACATTGTCCATACAATGAGAAACTACATAATGGAACCAAGTCCCATATTCATTACATGATCCTTGAATTTAAATGGTGGCATGCCTTTAGTCAAAGGATCAGCGATCATCAACTCAGTGCTGACGTGCTCAATGACCACTTTCTTTTCTTTAACACGTTCCCTTATAGCTAAATACTTAATGTCGATGTGTTTATTTCGACTCCCACTTTTGTTGTTTTTAGCCATAAAAACAACAGCTGAATTATCACAATATATTCTCAATGGCTTAGAGATAGAATCCATAATTCTAAGCCCAGAAATGAAACTCTTAAGCCATACACCATGTAAAGTAGCCTCAAAACAGGAGACGAACTCAGCTTCCATAGTGGAAGTGGCAATCAAGGTTTGCTTGGCACTCCTCCATGATACAGCTCCACCGGCCATCATAAAAATGTAACTTGATGTTGATTTGCATGAATCAACGCATCCAGCAAAGTCAAAATCTGAGTAGCCAATTACTTCCAAATTGTCCATCCATCTATACATAAGCATGTAGCCTTTAGTTCCTTGAAGATACCTCATTACTTTCTTTGCAGCTCTCCAGTGGTCTAAACCTGGATCACTCTGATATTGTCCCAACATTCCCACAACAAATGCAATGTCAGGTCTTGTGCAGACTTGAGCATACATTAGGCTTCCGACAGCAGAAGCATATGGAATGTTCTTCATTTGTTCCCTTTCAAAGTCGTTCTTCGGGCATTGGTTCAAATTGAATCGATCACCCTTCACAATGGGAGCTACACTTGGTGAACAATCCTTCATCCGAAATCTCTCTAAAATTTTATTAACATAGGTTTCCTGTGACAGACCCAAGATGCCTCGAAATTTGTCCCTATGGATCTTAATCCAATAACATAAGATGCCTCACCCATATCCTTCATATCAAAATTTTTAGAGAGGAATTGTTTCACCTCATGTAGCAAACCCTTATGATTGGTTGCTAGCAAAATTTCATCCACATATAAAACAAGAAAACAAATTTTACTCCCACTAACTTTTAGGTATATACATTGATCCATAATGTTTTCTACAAAACCAAAAGAAGAAATTACATTATGGGATTTCAAATACCATTGGTGGGATGCTTGTTTTAAACCGTATAATGACTTCTTGAGCTTGCAAACCAATTGCTCACCATCACTAGAGGGGAATCCTTCAGGTTGTTTCATGTAAACCTCCTCCTCTAGATCTCCATTGAGAAAAGTCGTTTCAACATCCATTTGTTGCAAATCCAAGTTGAAATGAGCTACTAATGCCATAATAATGCGCAAGGAATCTTTCTTAGATACAGGAGAAAAAGTCTCTATGTAGTCGATTCCTTCTTTCTGAGTGAATCCCTTAGCAACAAGTCTTGCCTTGTATCTCTCAATGTTGCCCAATGAGTCTTTCTTTGTCTTAAAGACCCATTTACATCCGATGGCTTTAGCACCATTAGGCAACTCAACAAGATCCCAGACTTCATTACTCTTTATGGAATTCATCTCTTCCTTCATGGCATTGTATCATAATTCTGATTCTTTGCAACTCATGGCTTGTGAAAATGACTCGGGATCATTTTCAACTCCAATGTTGTAGTCAGATTCTTGTAGATACACAATATAATCATTAGGAATTTCCGATCACTTTGGTCTAGTAGATCTTCTTAATGTTGTACCATCATCTTCCTGAGAAGTATGTGGTTCAACTTGTTGTTCAATAGTTCTTGGCAACTCTTGAACTCCTTGATCTATTGGAATATCATCAGCAGCTTGTGGAACTTCAACAATTGGTTGTTCAACACCAGTTTGTACTTGAGGGGTGCTATGGACAATAATCAATCTATCACTTGAAGTGGAAGGTTGATATTCTGAATGATCCTTCTCAGAAACTATGTTTCTGGTTTGATCGCTCCCACTGATCAAGTCATTTTCAAGAAACTTCACATTTCTTGATTCCACAATCCTAGTGCTGTGAGATGGACAATAAAATCTGTAACCTTTAGACCTTTCAACATATCCAATGAAATACCCAGTATTGGTCCTTGGGTCCAGCTTCTTCTCTTGTGGATTATAAATTCTCACTTCAGACGGGCATCCCCAAATGGGCATATGTCGCAAACTCGGTTTCTAACCTTTCCATAATTCAAATGGCGTTTTAGGAACTGCCTTGGTTGGAACTCGGTTTAATATATACACTGTCGTCTTAAGTGCTTCAATCCACAAGGATTTATGAAGATTGGAGCTGATAAGAATACTCCGCACCATGTCCAATAAAGTTCGATTTCTTCTTTCTGCTACACCACTATGGTCGGGTGAACTAGGCATGGTGTATTGGGCAACAATCCCATACTCTTGAAGAAATTTAGCGAATGGCTCAGGTGCTTGTCCATCTTCTATGTATCTACCATAATATTCTCCACCTCTATCTGATCTCACGATCTTAATTTTCTTGCCGCATTGTTTCTCTACTTCAGCCTTAAAGATCTTAAAGGCATCTAATGCTTCGCTCCTTTTATGAAGCATGTAGAGATACATATATCTTGAGTAATCATCTATAAAGGAGATAAAGTATCTCTGACCATGTGAGTCCATGTCTGGACTACATATATCAATATGTATGATCTCTAATATGTCCAAACTCCTATTGGCACCTTTCTTTGACTTGTTGGTCTGCTTTCCCTTTATGCAGTCCACACAAGTCTCAAAATGAGTGAAATCCAGAGTAGTAAGTACCCCTTCATTTACCAATCTTTTAATTCTTTCTATGGATATATGACCTAGTCTTTGGTGCCATAATTTAGAGGAATCTTCATTAATAACACATTTTTTAGTGCCAGTGTGAACATGCATTGAATCATAAGTGACATTGTTTTGTAAATTAATGCAGTAAAGACCATTAGACAAAATACCATTCCCAACATAATCAGATTTATAAAATAGACTGAAGGATTTTTCTGAAAAGTTAAAGGAATATCCAAAAGGTACAAGCCTTGAAACTGAAATCAAGTTTCTAGAAAAACTTGGAATATAAAAGGCCTTCTCTAATTCTAAAACAAAGCCACTACTTAAAGTTAAATAACATGTTCCTATAGCTTCCACATGCGAGCCCATCTTGTTTCCTGATAAGATGCTTTGCTCACTTCCCACTGGCTTCCTTAGGTTTTGCAAATCCTGCAAGGAATTCAAAATGTGAATTGTTGATTCAGAATCAATCCACCATGTGCTAATATTAACATTAACCATATTATATTCATAACAAACAAATGAGATCAAATTACCTTTGTCCGCAAGTCATTCTGAAATTTGGTGCATTCCTTCTACATGTGTCCCTTCTTTTTACAGAAGAAACACTTGGAATCCTTCTTGATATCGGCTTGGGGAGGTACTTTACCTTTCCCTTTCCGATTGGCTTGAGATTTGCCCTTTCCACGCGTTGCCAACATTTCACTTTCTCTCAGTTCCATCACTAGTCTCTCTTCCTCTTGAACACACATGGTCATGAGTTCATTTATTGACCATTTATCCTTATGTGTGTTGTATGAGATTTTGAAAGGTCTGTATTGGTGCGGAAGGGTGTTTAGGATGTAGTGCATTAGGAAGGACTCCAATATTTCAACCTCGAGTTTCTTCAATTGAACCACAGTGTCCCTCATCTGCATGATGTGCTTGAGCACACCTTTCACAATAGTGAGCCTTAGGGATGAGAACTTCATGATTAGGGTGCTTGCTAGTGCCTTGTCTGAAGTGACGAATTGATCATCAATGGCCTTTAGCAAGTCTCGGACCTTTTCACGCTGATCAATGGAGCCACGAATACCAGCTGAATTTTAGTCTTAATGAACATCATGCTTAGACGATTGGATCTCTCCCATCGTTCATAAGGCGTGATGTCCGCTACAGTGCTGATATTAGTGAGTGTTGGTGGTTGATCTTTTCTAATAGCATAGTCTATGTCCATCCACCTCAAATGAAGGAGAATCCTCTCCTTCCAAACCTTATAGTTATCTCCCTTAAGTTCAGGGATATCACAACGAATTTAAGAGAAATTTGTAGGTTGTACAACTACATCAAAATTAAAAAATCACATGCTTATGTTAAAATTGAGGTTTAAATAAAATTTCATGTTTTACCAATGTAAATCATGCTCCAAATTGAATCTAATGACATAAAAATTGTCTGTCGGCTAAATTTTTAATTCAACAGATTCAATTATTCATAGTTTTGAATTTTATGATAAAACTATTAATTCATAATCCCTGTGGGTAAATTATGAAATTTTATCCTAATTAATTACATAAATATAATAAAAATTCCTGTGGGATAAAATTTATTATATTTAGTATAATTAATTACATTTTAATGTCTAAATAATCTTTATGTGATCCTGACCAATTATAATATATAATTTTATTTGATTAGAGATGTTGTAACTATTCTATAATTAATTAAAATTATATGGATCACTAAACATTATTTCTTATAAATTGCATAAACAAAAATATACACAATAATTCATATTTCATGCTAAGTGAAATCGCATATACACATTTTAATATGGACCATATTAAAAATAAAAAATAAAAAGGAAACCATTACCGCACCAACCAAACACTTCAAAATTTACTTATAAAATTATAAACCATTTTTTTTTAAACCAGAGTCAAAAACCTTGTTTGGTGAGTAGAATAAGTCAAAATGAGATTTTAAACAAACTCCATATTACTTCATACTAATATAACCAGATCTGTAAGTGACATTCCTTCTTAGCGTGAAGTCTAGGAAGTTTATGCATGAATGAATGTTACTTTTTTGAAATCCGAGTCCTAACCATCAATAAAGTAGCTGAGGTTACGTTAACCCCGACCTTCATTTTGTTTGGGTCAATATAACGTAAGTCACATGGGATGGAAACCGTGGGACTTTCTTCTCCCCATTGGATGGACAGTTAAACGTCTGACCGTAATATTTAAAAAAAAAATGCAATGGTTAAAAACCAAGGGGGAACGCTCATGGCACCACAACAGCGTGATCCTGAAATTAACTTGTAATTCATAAGCTCATGGCACCATGAAAACGAGACAAAGGAATTTTAAAATCGGCAATTTTTAAGCTTTGGTTTCTCAATTTGATGGTGTAAAATTGAACGGGATTGAGATATAAGCTTGAGAACCAAATAGATAAATATATACTTAAGTTTTTATCAAGTTTTTGTTGGCTATCTGTCAGGGATTCCACAGATCAAGGCAGAGAACATCGGATAGAGTAATAGACTACTTCAGAAGCTTCAACAAAAAGCTAATTATTACAATTGGTTTTCAGAAATTAAAAAATGATTGCAATTTACTTCCATAAGTGATTGTTGATAAAAATTTAATATAGCTTAACAAAACATTGCCATGATCCTGCTGGATTTAGGGATTTATAAGAAAACAACACTGGCATCCTCTACATAGGAGGATGACAAAAATGAAAAAGAATGTATTTGCAAGGAATCGAAGCCGGGCCTATGAATTTATCCTATTTTCTGGCTCTTAAACATTTTCAGGATCTACAGGATTTTATCTGTAAGAGTGCAACGCTGAAAAACAGCGCCGCTGAAATCGTCTAAAGAGGAGGATAAAAAAAATTGCAGTAGTCTATAACGCGACTTTTTGAAAGTCTTTTTGGCGGATTTTTCCGGTCAAAATCCGGCAGTAATTCATTGGAATTCTAAGTTTAATAGCTAGTTTCTGCGCAATCAATGGCTCCCAGGGGTTTTCCAGGGCACTGAATCAAAATATGCAGTTAAAAAACCATTTTAACTGCTAAAAATCAAGATTTAACCTCATTTCTTCTGCCGGATTCCGTCACCGGAATCTCTAAAAAATCGCATTATAGACCACTCCAAAAAAATTAAAAAGGAATGCGTCTGCAGGGAGTCGAACCTAATTTATCCTATTGAAGGCTCTTAAACATTTTCAGGATCTACAGGATTTTATCTCTGTAGATCTTATTTTTCTGTAGGAGAGCAACGCCGAAAATCAACGCCGCTGAAAGGGAGATGCGTTTCGCGGGAGTCGAACCCGGGTCAAAAGAGAGATGCGTCTGCCGGGGTTTCTATCGGGAGGTCGAACTCGGGTCATTTCAGGATTAAGGCTCTAAAAAAAACAGATGCGTCTGCCGGGAGTCGAACCCGGGTCTATTGCTTGGAAGGCAATTATCCTAACCGTTGGACTACAAACGCTATGATCTGATAATTAAAAATCAGAAGTGATCAAGACAATTACAATTTCGTATAAATTTCCATCGCCGATGCTAAACAAACTCAAAACACTTGCTGTGCCTATAAAATTCTCTTCCTTTGCATATCGTCTCTCTCTCAACTGTTAAAATTCAAACGCCAAATCACGCAAACACAAATGTACACTGGTTCCACGTCTGGTTGGATGGCTGGATGTCCTTCTGCATCGCTGGTGCCTGTTATTGGTAATGTCATGTGTTAAGTGCAACCCACGGAATATGGAGGGCATGGCCTTGCTTAGATGTTGCAATTTATCTCCCGATCTGCAACATGATATTGACAATCCTAAAGTTATTTAATGTTGTCATAATTTTGTTTTTTTGTTTTGGTATTTTAATTACATTTGAACTTAAATAGCAACGTTAACAGTTTTTTTTTTTTTTTTCCTTATATTCATTATTTTTTTGGTTCTGATTACTAAGTTACTACATAATAAAAACAATTATTATATTAATATTTTTATAATTATTGAATTCATCATTGTTTATTAAAATTTGACTTTTAAAAAATAAGATTTAATTATTTATATTAATATTATTTAAAATTGATTATTTATATGAATATTATTAATTTATTTTTGGTATTTTAACCTATTAAAACTTATATAGTTTTATATGTCCATTATTTTTTTTATTGATTATTTAAATATTAAATAATAAAAATATTTATCTACATTAATATGTTTATAAGTATTGCTCGTGTATAGAATACATGAATGGTGACACAATGTACCCTTGCATTGGAGCTTCTTACACATAGTTTAGTCTTAACAAATTAATAAACCAAAAAAATATATTTTTATAATTATTAATCTTGGACATTAAGAAAACAATTTTAGGCATCAAGAAAGGAAAAAAAAAACCATTATGGGGGCTCTTAGAGCAAGGAATGCCCTTACATCCTAACCGCAATGATTGTGCTATAATTTAATGTTTAAGGGCTAGGGGCATCCAGAGACAGTTTTCTCTCAAAAGGTTGATTAAGTCCCATAACCTAGATATCATCCTCATTCAAGGAATAATGGTGGAAGGTTCTCGAGCAATAGCTAATTACCAACCTTAGATAAAAGATGTGTCCTTTTCTTCAGTGGATATAAAGGGTCTTTTAAGTGGTCTACTCATGGGTTGAAGCCTCACTTTCTAGGCTTTTTCAATATCTACTCTCAATTAGAATATCTCAGTTCATCTCAAAGCAAAGGAGTTGGTTATTGAGTTGATAGTCTTTAATATATATGGCCCATATTCAGATAGGATTCCATTGTGAGAGAGCCTCAAGGAGGCCTATATATTGAATGTTATTCTCATAGGTGAAGGCCTAAATTTCACTTTATCATTGAGGGAGGTATGGGGATGTAATCTAAGATAGGATCCACTGAGCAATTTTTCCTTGGCTTTTATTGAAAAGCAAGGTCTAATAGATGTTGATCTAGTTAAGCTCACTCCTACTTGGCGTAATTTTCAATCCAGTGAAGTTGGTGTAATTATCAATCAAATCAAGGAGCGATATCTAAAAGAGAGACATTTCTTAATTTCTATAGATTTGATTAACACTTCATTTATTACAAAGTCACAGGTTTCCTTTATCATGCCATCTCCTAATCCTCTTTAGGATGGTCATGGAGGATGAAAATCCTTCTTTCCGTTTAAGGTATAACCATTCATGGTTCCAAGAAAATGATTTTAAAAAGCTTGTGGATGAACTGTGGGAACCCTTGGTCTTCTCTCCTTGCATATCTTGTATGCCCTGATTTGCAAGAATTTTTCCATAATCAAGGTAGTTGCAAAGAAATGGTTTATCTCCTTCAAGGAAAAATCACGAGCACAATTAAAAAATATGGAACAGGGTATCATGAATCTTTATGATGGAAATTCTTCAAGTTTTTTCAAAGTCTGAATTATCACACCTTTAGGAGTTAGAGTCGTCTTGGAAGTACTTGTTGCAAAAAGAGGAAATAACTCGGTAACTGAAAAGCACATCCATATGGATCAAGGAAGGTGGTAATGGCATAAATGTATTCACAAATTTACTTATTATAGGAAAAAATAGATATGATTTGGGAAATAAAGAAGTTAGACGACTCACTAGTATGCTCTTTCAAGAATAAGGCTTTTGAACGCAGGGCACACTTTGAATCTTGATTTAAAGAGCCAACTAGTTGTCCCATTTAGAAAATATTGGAGGTGATTTCAAAATTCACTCTGGTTTTAACTAAGGATGTGAATAAGTTCTTAGAAGAAGAAGTAACAGAAGATGATGTTAACACAATTATCTACACTCTCCAAAGAGGTAAAAGTCCTTGCCCTTATGTACTTGTGGAATTCTATGCATACTTTTAAGACTCTGTCAAAGAGGACCTCCTAAAGTAGTTAAGGAATCAAAGCAGACATGCACTCAATTTAATATTCCTCACTTTAATCCCCCAAAAGCAGGATGGTTCCTCATTTAACGATTATTTTCCAATCTCATGTTATATTATATACAAGATTATTTCCAAATACATAGCCAACCGCATCAAGATGATCCTAAGTGACCTCATTTTGAAGGAACAATTTAGATTTCTTCATGACGATGTATTATCCCTAGCCTAGGATGTCATTCACTCTATGAAGACAACAAATGTCCCTGTGATTGCTCTAAATCTTGACCTTGCAAAGGCATTGTAACGACCCTAGTGAAAATTCCATGTAATAAAAGTAAAAAACAATAACCACAGATGAATGGGACACTTATCCCAACCTGAATGTTGGGAAATACATCCTAGGGGGTGTTCACGTTGTTGTTTATTGCTAAGGAAATTGGAAAAGGAAATGGCTAAGGCATTAAAAGACGTGTTGGCACAATTATTTATGAAAATAATGGAAATTAGGAGAAAAAGAACATGAAAGGCCACAGGTTGCATGTGAGGAGGAAAATGAAGGAAAATAATGGAAAATGAAGAAAATAGAGGCCGCATTCATAATAGGTTTCTGAGGATCAGTTGGTAACCTTTTGTCAGTTCAATGTTGGAGTTCTCTCTCATTATTCTCTCTCTCTCTCTCTCTCTCTCTCTCATACTCTTGGATACTTGGAGATTTTTTGGAGCACTCTTGAAGGGTGTGGCATACTTGGATTCTTGGAGCAAGAAGGCAAAGGAAGAGCAGGAAAGCGCAAGAAGGCATTGACATAAGTACCTACATCATATTTGCTTGCAGGTACCGAGTTTCATGTATGATTTATTCACTAGTTTTGGCATGCATGGCATATGCATGTGGTTTATTGGTTGTGTTCTATCATTGGCATGGAGGATTTCCTGGATTGACAATGGATTGCCTAGCCTCATTATTTCCTGGATAGCCATGGTGATTATGGGTTTACATTCATTATTTTGTTTTGGTTGGTTCTCATGCTTCCTTAGCTTGGGTTGAGTTATTAGTATTGGAATCCCTGGTTCAACAAATGCTTTGGAAGCCCTGTAACAACTTGGGTTGAGTTACTAGTCCTGGAAGCCTTGGTTGGACAAACACTCTGGAAGCCCTTGGTGGGTTGAGTTACTAGTCCTAGAAGCCTTGGTTGGACAAATGCTCTGGAAGCCCTATATAAGTTGTGGGTTGAGTTACTAGTTCTCGAAGCCTTGGTTGGTCAAACGCTTTGGAAGCCCTGGAAGGCTTGGATGGAGAGCAATCTAAGGATGGTTTTGGTCATGTCCGATTGTGAGGCAAAATCATTGTTTGATGGGTTGAGGTGGATGGCCTCTGGAATCCCTGGATGAGTTTTGATTTATGTATTCTATGAGATCCCACATTCATGCTTGGCATATGGCGTGTGGGTGAATGGCTAAAGAGAGATTTGGCTCAACCATTCTACGGTTGGGTGAAACGTGGTAGTCCCATCTCTAGTTGGTTCATTGCATTCATTCATGAGAAATCCTTTCCTTGATTTCCATGTGTAAATATACTAATGTATTTATGGATTTGATGGCTATCATATTTATCGTATTTATGTTCCTATTATGCTGGTTATATGCACATTTTATGACAACAATTATTTATGGATTTCAACATGTTTTTACTTATATGTGAATGGATAATGTGTCTATGACCTAATAGATGATAATGCAACAAATGACATGAGGAAACAATGGTTCATAACGATTCTCAGATAAGTATGAGATCCCTACGCTTAACTATGTTATTTACACCTGTAGATTACATTTTGACGATATGTTTGCCAAAATGCCTGTCATGGCTAGTAGGAATCTAGTCAAGGTCTTAAACAAGTATTTTCTTTAATGTTGTCATTTCCATGTTAATTTACTACTATGAAGAGATGGCTTGGTTCTGGGCAGTTACCTCGGCTCTGGGCCTGAAAAACTGGCTCAAATATCAGAATTTTTGGCATAGCATTGACAAATTTGGGTCTCGGGTCGATGGCAGGCAAGCTTGCAGGTGCAACTTTGGGTTTTTGGTCGCCCTCATGCCTATATCATGGGAGCAACTAAGCCTTAAACTGTCCAAAAGCTTAGTGGGACCCCAAGACAAGCTATCTAAACTATTGGATTGGTTCCTGAGGGTTCCGTAGCTAATGATTGATGTCTAAATGGTGTGTTTTCGTCGATTCCACTTCCTTAAGGTGACTTAGGTGGTCGAATCGTATCATATTGGCATCTCGTCACATGTTTACCTTGGCTAGCCTGTTGCTTGGGTAGATGTGGGAGGAGGGTGTTACAGAGTGGTATTAGAGCATGGTTCACCCCTCGAACTAGACGGGCTATGTGTTGGTCATGCATGCATGTCAATCGCATATGTGACTCTTACAAGTCTTATATCTTTATTGCAATTGTTTGATGTCGGATTAGGGTTGCAGTATGGTTATCATGGAGAATTATTTATTGATTTCATAAAATGTATTTGAATTGAGTATGTGATTGATTGTGTATGGACTATATGTCTCTTACATGTTGATTTCATGGTACCTACTTACATCCGTGTATGTTAGGTTACATTTTTGAATATTTTGATAACATGCATCAATCTTGTAGGTTGAATATAGGTACTGGTTGATTATGTTCAGCTACATGCGGTTATGCATATTTGTATTTGGTTTGGAATTGTTTATGCATAATGTTGGTTGCATGTGGCAATGTGTACAATGGAGTAATGGTTGTTGTCATGCATGAGGTCATAGAATGCATTGTTGATATGGCCTTGCATTGATGACTAGATCCTAGTTAGAGTGATGTTTATGTGTTGATACATTTATTGGTGTATGTCTATATGTTGTTATGATTATGTTATACATATATCATGCTGATTTAGTGATCTTGAAGACAAGGTATCCTCCCCAAGATATACTAAGGTACGTTGGTTTATTGTGATTTGGTTTATCTGACATATTATGCCTTGTAGGAAGAAGTATCAAATGGCTAGCAAGATGGTTAACTACAGACATTTTCCCTATGAATCTGAAGAGCAGTATGGTGTTGGGAACTCTTCCAACTTGGCAGTGACATTAAGAAGCCTAAATGAGGAGATAATGAGTTGTAAGGTAGATAATGACATAATCATAGAGTCACAAGAAAAGCTAGCAGAGGTGAATGCAGTAATGCTTCAGAACTTGTCAGATTCGCAGTGATAAGGACCATTACTGATGAATCATGAGAAGGAATATAAAACTAATGGGGCATATAGAAGTAGATTGCATGGTGATTGTCAATCAGATAGAGATGATACACGTAAAGATGGCAGATTTTTGGACACTCTAGAGAGGAGAAGGGTTAGACGTAGGTATGATTCTAGTTCTGATTTAGATAGGCATTATGATCGTCATCGATATCATCCTTACAGGAGAAATGATAGGGGATATTTGTCATATGAAATTAAGAAGGAAAAGCAACCTACTTTTGATGGAGAGATAAAGAGATCACAAGACGCATAGGCATGGCTACTTGGTATGAAGAAATTCTTTAGGTTGCATGACTACTCAGAGAACATGAAAGCTAGAGTGGCCACTTTCAGTCTTAAAGGTAAAGCAGGCATATGGTGGGAAGATGTGAAGAATGTCAAAGATATAGATGAGGAAGATCTGACTTGGAATGAATTTGAGTGGATATTCAAGAATACGCATCTATTGGAGAGATACTTCGATGACAGGGCAAAAGAATTCTATGAACTAAAAATGGGATCCATGAAAAATGATGAGTACACCAGTAAGTTCTTGGAACTATTGAGGTATGTGCCTTACCTCAAGGAGGAGAAAGCTAAGATTTAGAGATTCATTAGTGTACTTCCAATTGCATTAAAATACATGATTGAATTCGATGAGCCTAGATCATTGGAGGAGGTCATTTGAAAGCTAAATCATTGCTATAAACAATCAAAGCACGGAATTGAGACTAAGCTAGACTGGAGAGGTAATGTAAAGAACAAAGGAAAATGGGATAAAAAGCGAGCAAGGTCACAGGGTACAGATAACAAGGAGAATGTTGCACCACCTAAGAGGTTTAATGAATCAGATAGAGGACAGGTACATTGAGCAGAAGAGAAGAAAAAGGATGGAGGCTGGAAGCTCATAGAGTGTTGGAATTGTGGCAAAGATCATCGCAGGAGAGATTGTCCATAGAATTAGGGTGGTAGACCCCAGATATACAATGCACAGGAGGCACAGATTGTTGGAGATGTTGGCTAGAGTATTCCTTGTATCTATGCAACCGTGGACAACATGCAGGCATAACATTAGGCATCTATGATTGAGATGGATGGTAAGCTTTGTGATCAAGTTATTTCTATTTTGATTGATCCTGGATCTAACTACAACTATGTTATTCCTAACTTGGTGGATAAGTGTGGGTTGAATAAGGAGTTGCATGTAGAGTCTTGGTTAGTTTAGTTGGCTACAGGTATGAAGAAATGAGTTCATCATTGGGTAATAGCTTGAGCATTTTACTTAGATGGTATTCCTACCACAACACATTTGAATTTTTTACCGTTGGGGTGATACAGTATGTTATTGGGCATGGATTGGTTGTATCTACATAGAACCAATGTTGACTGCTATGAAAAGGCCATTAAATGTGTTGATGATAATGGAGAACCAAGAGTCTTGTAGGGTAAGAAGAAATCCACATCAATTAGGATGGTGAAAACTATGCAAGCAAAGCGTAGCCGTAGGAAAAGGTGCAAGCTATTTGTAATACATATTTATGTTGATAAGGGTAAGGAGGTTGAGGATGCAGATGTGTTGAACAAGTACCCAGTTTTAGAGCAGTTCAAGGATGTATTTCCAGAGGACATTACAGAGTTTCCACCTCATAGGGAGGTATACTTTTCTATTGAGCTAGTGCTAGGGGCAATGCTAGCATCGAAAGCTCCTGACAGGATGAGCACACCTGAGTTAGTTGATTTAAAGTTGCAGTTGAAGGAAATGTTGGACAAGGGGTACATTAGGCCAATTGTATCACCTTGGGGTGCACCGGTCTTGTTTTTGAGGAAGAAGGATGGTACCCTCAGATTATGCATGGATTACATGTAGTTGGACAAAGTGACTATCAATAACAGATACCCTTTGCCAAGGATTGATGACTTGTTCGATCAATTGAAGGGAGCAACAATGTTCTCAAAGATTGACTTGAGATCCATATACCATCAAGTATGCATTAAAGAGAAGGACATTTACAAGACTGCATTCAGGACTAGGTATGGGCATTACGAGTTTGTTGTTGTTCCATTTGGCTTAACTAATGCTCCAGTTACATTCATGTGTTTGATGAATATTGTGTCGTGGCCATATTTGGATGAGTTTGTTATTGTGTTCATTGATGATATATTGGTGTATTCTAAAAATGAGGAAGAGCATGTCGAGCACTTAGCAACAGTATGAGGTTGTTAAGAGAGAATCAGTTGTATGCTAAGATAAGACAATGTAGTTTCTTTCAGACAGAGGCACACCACTTGGGACATGTTGTCTCCAAGGAGGTCATTGTAGTAGATCTAGAGAATATAAGTCCATCATGGAGTGGGTAGCTCCTAAGAGTGTGGATGAGGTGAGATATTTCATGGGTTTGGCAGGATACTATAGGATTTTCATCAATAACTTCTCACAGATTACTTATCCCACCACAATATTGCAGAGGAAAGGTAAGAAGTTCAAATGTACTAAAGAGTGTGAGACTAGCTTTGAGTAGCTTAAGCAGTTGCTGACACATGCACTAATACTATGGATTGCAAATCCAGAGAAAGAGTTTGTAGTATGTAGAGATGCTTGCAAGAGAGGGATTGGTGAAGTCCTTATGCAGGATGGATAGGTGGTATGTTATGAGTCTCGTAAACTAAACGAGCACGAGCAAAACTGTCCCACACATGATCTTGAGTAAGCAACGACTATACATGCACTTAAGATGTGGAGGCACTATCTTCTTGGCAGGTGCTTTGTCCTTATGAGGGATCATGTTGGGTTGAGGTATTTTTTTGAACAACTAAATCTGAATGCGAGGCAGGCTAGATGGTTGGTCCTGATCAATGGGTTTGATTTCGAGATCAGGTGCTTCAAATACGAGGAGAACAGAGTGGTTGATGCTCTTAGAAAGCGGGTACAAGTGAATCACTTGGTAGCTATGAGATCATATGGGGCGGACTTACATGATAGAATCTTGCAGGCAAGACAACAAGTTGTCAGGTATAAGGAGATTGTGCACAGATTGTAGCAAAGTATAGGTAGGGGTACAAGTATAGGTGCAGGTGCGCAGGACTTGGACTATTATCTTACAACAGATGGAGTGGTCAAGTTTTGAGACATGATATATGTGTCAGATGATAGTGATCTCAAGAAGGTGTTCCTGAGGGAGTTTCATGCGAAGCCATATTCAGGTCACCCAGGTTACCAGAAGACACTGACCACAATGAAGAGATATTACTATTGGCCAAACTTAAAGAGGGATGTAGCAGAGTTTGTGGCTAGATGTTTTGATTGTCAGCGAGTGAAGGCATAGTGCAAACATCCAGGTGGATCGCTACAATCGATCATTATTCCCAAGTGGAAATGGGAGGTCATTTCCATGGACTTCATCATAGGGTTTCCTAAGACATTGAAGCAACATGATTCCATAATGGTTATTGTGGACATGTTAACAAAGGTTGCACACTTTATTCCAGTGAAGTCTACATTCTCAGCTAGTGATGTGGCACAGGTATTCATCCGAGATGTGGTTAGACTCCATGGTGTCCCAAAGAACATTGTGTCATATAGGGACACAAAGTTCACTTCTAAGTTTTGGAAGGAGTTATTTGTAGGTTTGGGCATAGAGTTGGTCTTCAGCACAACTTATCACCTGCAGACAGATGGACAAACAGAGAGGGTCAACATGATATTAGAGGACATGTTGAGGATGTATGTGATGCATCAATACTGCAAATGGGAAGAGTATCTCCATTTGGTTGATTTTGCATTCAACAATGGTTACCAAGAGTCACTGAGGATGAGTCCCTTTGAGGCATTTTATGGGCAAAGTTGTAACACTCCCATTAGTTGGAGTGATTTGGTTAGCAGAGTATTAATTGGACCGGATATGTTGGCAGACATGGAACAGGAGATGCAGATGATCAAGAAGAATCTCAACGCATCATAGGACAGGCAGGAGAGTTATGCAGATAGGAACGTGTTGTTCAAGGAGTTCCATGCTGGGGAACATGTGTACTTGCGCATCAAACCAAAGTATAGATCCTTGCAGATTGGATCATGTGCCAACCTAGCACCATAATTTTGTGGACCCTTTAGTTTATTGAGAGGATTGGGCCAGTAACCTATCGACTTGCACTTCCTCCGACAATGAAAGTCCATGATGTTTTTCATGTCTCATTGCTTAAGAAGTATGTTAAAAATGTTGATCATGTGATTGGCTGGTATATATTACAGGTAGAACCACATGGAGAATTCCAGTCAGAGTCTCATTGTATATAGCATAAAAAGGTGTTCATGCTCCGGAACCAAGTAATAGAGAAATTTAAAGTGCAATGGAAGCACTTTGGGTTCGATGAAGCTACATGGGAGATGGCAGATCATATGCGGGCCATGTATCCTTCCTTGTTTTCCAGTTGAGGCAAAGAAACTTGACATGGTGGTTTAGTATTTTCTTATGGTGGTTTGGTATTTACTTTATGATGGTTGATATATGCTTTATGATGGTTCATATATGTTATATGACGTTTTGATATATCTGCTTAGATATGATGTTAGTATATGTTTGATATATGTTTTGATATATGATTTGGCATATGTTTTGGTATATATATTTTGATGATGTTGTTATATGTACATTTGTGTATGGACGTAAATACCGTGACGAGCTGTGTTATAAAGCTCCACAATGCGGTATGGGTGTTATGTTATTATGCTATCATGTGGTTATGTTATCATGATGTTATGATGTTATAAGCGTTGGCACTCAGTAGGATGATCATTGTAAATACCGTAATGAGTTGTGTATAAAGCTCCACTATGCGGTATGTTGTCATGATGTTTTTTTCTCTTGAGCAGATCTTTCATTATAAATACTGCCTCGAGCTATGTTATAAAACTCCATTAGAAGAATGTCTTCTTTCAGCAGGTTGTTGAGGTATATGTGTGATTGAACACCAAGGACAGTGTCCTCCAAGGGGAAGGGTTCTATAACAACATCGGTGAAAATTCCATGTAATAAATGTTAAAAACAATAACCACAGATGAATGGGACACTTATTCCAAGTTGAATGTTGGGAAAGACATCCTAGTGGGGTGTTCATTTGGTTGTTTATGGCTAAGGAAATTGGCAAAGGTAATGGTTAAGGCATTAAAAGACATTTTTTCACAATTATTTATGAAAATAATGGAAATTAGGAGAAAAAGGAGGTGAAACATCATAGGTTGCATGTGAGGAGGAACATAATGGAAAATGAAGAAAATAGAGGCCTCATTCATAAAAAGGATTATGAAGGTCAATTGGTAACCTCTTGTCATTTCAGTGTTGGAGCTCTCTCTCTCTCATACTCTTGGATACTTAGAGATTTCTTGGAGCACTCTTGGAGGGTGTGGCATACTTGGATTCTTGGAGCAAGAAGGCAAAGGAAGAGTAGGAAAGCGCAAGAACACATAAGCATCAGTAGCTACATCAGATTTGCTTGCAGGTACTGAGTTGCATGTGTGATTTCTTCAGTAGTTTTGGCATGCATGGCATATGCATGTGATTTCTTGGTTGTGATCTTTCATTGGCATGGAGGATTGCCTCGATCGATAACAAATTGCCTAGCCTTGCCATTTCCTGGATAACCATGGTGATTGTGGGTTTAATTTCATTGTTTTGTTTTGGTTGGTTCTCATGTTTCCTTAGCTTGGGTTGAGTTATTAGTCCTCAAAGCCCTGATTGAACAAACACTTTGAAGCCCTATAACAACTTGGGTTGAGTTACTAGTCCTGGAAGCCTTGGTTGGACAAACGTTCTAGAAGCCCTTGGTGGGTTGAGTTACTAGTCCTGGAATCCTTGGTTGGATAAACACTCTGGAAGCCCTGTATAAGTTGTGGGTTGAGTTACTAGTTCTGGAAGCCTTGGTTGGACAAACGCTCTGGAAGCCTTGGAAGGCTTGGATGGAGACCAATCTAATGATGGTTTTGGTGATGTCTGATCATGAGGTGGAATAATTGTTTGATGGGTTGATGTGGATGGCCTATGGAAGCCCTAGATGAGTTTTGATTGATGTGTTTTATGAGATCCCACGTTCATGCTTAGCATATGGAACGGTGGTGAATGGCCGAAGAGAGATTTGGCTCAACCATTCTATGGTCAGGTGGAATGTGGTAGTCCCATCTCTGGTTGGTTCATTGCATTTATTAATGAGAAATCCTTTCCTTGATTTCCATGTGTAAAAGTACTGATGTATTTTTGGATTTGATGGTTGTCATGTTTATTGTATTTTTGTTCCTATTATACTGGTTATATGCACATTTTATGACAACAATTATGTATGGCTCTCAACTTGTTTTTACTTGTATGTGAATGGATAATGTGTCTATGAACTTATAGGTGATAATGCAGCAAATGGCATGAGGAAACAATGGTTCATAATGCTTCTCAAATAAGTATGAGATCCCTACGCTTAACTCTATTATTTACACCTGTAGATTACATGTCAACAATATGTTTGATAAAATTCCTTTCATGGCTATTACAGATCCAATTAAGGTATTGAACAAGTATTTTCTTTAGTGATGTCATTTCCATGTTAATTTACCAATCTAAAGAGATGGTTTTTTCAGTACACTGAACTAGGCTCTAGGTCTGAAAAAAGTGGCTCAAATCCTGGAGTCACTGGCATAGCATTGACAATTTGGGTCTCTAGTTGCTAGCAGGCAGGCTTATGGGAGCGAATTTGGGTTTCTAGTCACCCTCATGCTTATAGCATGGGAATGACTGAGCCTTAAATTGTCCAAAAGCTCAGTGGGACCCCAAGGCAAGTTGTCTAAACTATTGGATTAGTTCTTGAGGATCAGGTAACTGATGATTGATGTCTAAATGGTGTGTTTCTGCCAGTTCCAGTTCCATAAGGTGATTTAGGAGGTCAAATCATATCATAGTGGCCTCTCATCACATGTTTACCCTTACTAGTCGGTTGCTTGGGTAGATGTGGGAGGAGGGTTTTACAGGCATATGTTCATGTGAATTAGATATTTCTTCATATTTCCCTTCTTAAATTAGGAATGGGTCTCCATTCTATCAACTAAATTATGGGTCGTACACAATATGTTTCTTATATAGTCCTTATAAATGGTGCCCCTTCCTCTTTGTTTAAGGCTTCCATGGGCTACAACAAGGTTTTCCCCTCTCCTCTTATTTTTTCCTACTAGTATTTAAAGTGCAGAATAAACTATTTTCTTATGCTTAGTTTACGAGCTTCCTTGGGGGAATCAAGGTAGTTGACCAGCAAAATTTCTCTCATTTACTCCTCATAGATGAAATCCATTATTTCACTTCTAGTTTTTAGAGGGATCTCTTTGAGCTAAAATCCATGTTGGATCTATTTTGTAAAGCTACATGTATGGTGATGAACATAAAAAAATTCAGTTTTGTTTCCCATGCTAAGTTAGATGATCTCCTTCAACAAATTGAAACATTGTTTCCTTCCCCACAATTCTTTGGATGAACGTTTTAAATACGTAGGTCTCTATATTAAGCCAAATAACTACACAATTCTTGATTGACTATGGATATACAACATAATAGAAGCATGTATCTTTCTCGATGAATATATTGCTATGTTGAGGTGGTTGGTTGACCCTAATTAAAGCAGTCCTCAAAATAATCCATATGGATTGGATATTTATCACCCAATTTCCAAAAGAAATACTTAAAAAAATCAAGGTAATTAGTTTTCATTTCACATGGGATAGATCCTACAATGCAGGCAATATTATGTAGAAATTTAATTGTAGATTCAATCTTCTCATGGACTTTGGTAAATAAAAAGACAAGAATCTACTCTACTCATCTACAGAAAGCAATTCATGATTGAGAATCAATATCAAACACATGCAACAAGAATCAATACATATAACATGAGGATATATCTAGGGGAAAGAAACTGCTCAAACCCCTTCCTATCTGTATTAGATTATTCATAAAATAGAGAATAAATACAATGCTTGCTCAAGCCTGAGAAACCTCTACATAAGTATAATCTATCTCTCTGTCTCACAAGTTGGATCTATCCAACACATAGCCAATTTTCCTTCCTTTCAAGCTCCTATTTCCTTGCGATGTTTCCTTGGGAATTAACCCCCTATTAATTAGGAAATTCCCTATCCAAAACTACGCATTCCCTATAGGCCCTTCCTCTAACTTCATGCACCACCTGTACAACTTGGATAATTATACCACTGATAGTACACTTCTCTTGAACTCCAATCTAAATTGGGTAACTTGTATTTCATGAGTTAATTATGGCTGATTGATTAGTTAGTTGGTTGATCGCTGAGTACACACACCCACTACTAGACCTACCACTAGTTCCTCTGACAATTGGAACTACTTTAACTGGTTTTAACTCAGTTTAACTAAATTGAATTGTTACAACTCAAATTAAACTCAACTTAGGCACCTAAAATTTAGGAACCACTCTACATAACTCAAGTGTGGACCTCAACTTGAATTAACTGATCCAACTAAGTGAAACTAACTTAGTTAACACATTATTGTTGTCTTGTGATGTGGAATTACTACTTTTCTCCTAATTTAATTCAAGGGAAAATTAAATCAGGATTTTGTTGTTGCCAATTTCAACACTCCCTCTCAACAAGAAAGGGATTATAAGATACCCCAATCCTATCTCTATAGAACTCAAATTTTCCTCTTGACAAAGCCTTCGTCAAAATATTTGCATCTTGTTCCTCTGTAGGAATGTATTCCAACAACATGATATGCCTTTGCATACAATCTCGTAGATGGTGATATCCGATGTCCATATGCTTGGATCAATCATTGAAAACTAGATTTTCAAAGAGTTTGATACAACTCTGATAGTCACAATAAATCACAGTAGGATCCATCATCTGACCAAATAACCTAGCAAGAATATTCCTCAACCAAATAGTTTCACAAGTTGCTTGAATAACAACCATGTACTCTTCTTCTACTGAACTGAGTGCAACTGATATCAGGTTCATGTTGTACCGAGAAACTACTGATGGCCCAATACTGAAGACTCCTCCTGAAGTGTAATTCTGATCTGATGGACTACCCACCCAATCTGCATATGTGAAGCCTTGAAACTTCACTCCTTTTGTTTGTCTATACCAAAGGCCATACTAAGTAGTGCCTCTGAGGTATCTCAACACATGTTTGGTTTCCTTCCAATACAGTTTGGTCGGATTAACCATTGCTTGACAAAGCTTCTTAACTGCATAAAACATGTCCAGTCATGTGTTCATCAAATACATGAGGGAACCCACGAGCTGCCTGTAAATAGTGGCCTCCACCTCCTCACCTGATGTGGCATCCTCTTTCCTCCAACTTCCTACTAGAGGAGTGTCCATGGGTTTGCTAGTCTCCATTCAAAACTTCTTCAGTATCTCATTGGCATACTTTCCCCGAGAGACAAACAATTCCCCATCTATCTTCCATACTTCCAAACTGAGGAAATAATGCATGAGCCGCATGTCCTTCATCTCGAACTCTCTTGAAAGATCCTCTTTATTATAATCAACAATTTACCTTCAACAACAATATGGTAAAGGTTTTCATCTGCTTCACTTTTGGTGAAGCCCAACTTGGTGAAATAACGATTGATCTTGGTGTACCAAGAATGAGGTGCTTGTTTCAATTCATACAACGTTCGCTTGAGTCTGCATACATGCAACTCTCTGTCTAAGGTCTCAAATCCTTCTAGTTGTTCAATGCAAACCTCCTCCTCAATCACATCATTAAGGAATGTTGTCCTCACATCCATATGATGGATCTTCCATCCCATCTATGCTGCAATTGCTAGAATTGATATGATAGAAGAGTACCTTGCTACTAGAGAAAAGGTCTCCTCGTAATCAATTCCATCCACTTGAGGGAACCCCTTGGCCACAAATATGGCATTATGTTTCTCAATTCTTCCTTCTATTGCTTGATTCACCTTGTAGATCTGCCTTGAACCTACCACTGACTTGTTCTCTGGTCTTGTGACCACTTCCAAAACACTATTTATGACTATGGAATCATATTCCTCTACCATGGCATCAATCCACATTGGCTGCTACACTTCTTCCTTGAATGGGGATGGTTTTGTCTCAACTATCTCACTCATCAGAGCCATGTACCCAGTGTACCGATCTGGTGACCTCCTATGCCTGCACTATGATGTGGGTTCTCCCACATTCTCTCTAACATCATGCAATAATATGTTAGCTTCCTTGGTGTGCTTCCTTCCTTCTCTGGATGTCTTTGCATGAGTGCGTGATTCCACTCTCTACTCCTCTACTTGTGGCTGCTCCACAACATCCTAAGGTTCTTCCTTTGGAACCAAAAGCTCCTCATTTGCATGCATTTGAATCTCCCTTTCAAGGGAACATCTCATGGCCATCGCTTCATCGAAATTCACATATCTACGAACAATTGTCATCTTGTGAGATGAAAAGTACTCTTAATAGTTGTGAGGTGTATCAGTGTACCTGCAAATATGCCCAACTCAGTTGTTGGCTCAAGATTTTTCCTTGCATCCTTGGAAACATGATAGTAAACTGATGAACCAAAGATCATGATGTGTGACACACCTGTTTTCTTCCCTAAAAAAGATTCTTTTTGTGTACTCTTCCTGAGAATTCGATGAGGACTCTTGTTCTACACATATGACGTTGTGTTTCATGCTTCAACCCACAAGTGCAAGTGTAGGCCTTGATCATGCAACATCGCTCATGCAACTCCCAAAATACTCTCGTTGAATGCCTTCTTTTGCACAAAAGTTCTTGAACTCATTCAACACATATTCTCCACCATTATCGCTCCTGAGAGCCTTCACTTTCCTGCCAATGTCTTTCTTCACAAATTCACAAAATTCACAAAATTTGGATAATGTCTCTTCTTTCTTCTACATGAAGAAAATATAGCACTTACGTGAGAAATCATCTACAAATATAACATAATACCCATGCTTGGTCATAGAGGCTTTCGAGAAAGGTCCACACACATCTAAGTGAAATCTTTCGAGGATCTCTTGCGCTCCACTGTCCTTATCATGAAAGGTGGATTTGGTGTACTTCCCCAGTATACACCCTTTGCGTCTATCTTGCTGCTCTAATGCACCCTTGGGAAGTCTTGTAGAAATATGTTGCATGATCTTAAAAGATCCATCGTGCAAATGGCCAAGTATCTTATGCCATAATTCACTGATGTCTTAACTTTGCACCTTCTATGCTCTCGTGCTCAAAGAACCACATTCTTCTACATCTAATTTGTATAGTTTCTTCACCCAAACCTTTATCCACTTCACTTGTGTCATGGAAATGTGACGGAAAGCCTTTCCTTTTTTAAATATCACATTGTAGTTGTGATCTTCCAACATAGGAACTGAAACTAAGTTCTTCTTCGGACCCGGAAGATACATGGCATCTTCTAATGTGAGAGGAGAACCATACTCCCTCTAAAAAGTAATTGTACCGATGTCAGTCGTGCTATACCTTCCATCATCTGCTATCTCGATGTGCATCTAGAAGTCCTTCTCCCCTAAGTCACTGAAATTTTTTTGTTTCCTGTCATATGGAAAGAGGCTCCACTATCTAGATACCATACACTACCCATCACCGATGTCACCATGCATGCAATGAGGGTGAAATCCAAGTCAAATTGTGAAGCTAGAGCTTCACCTACTACTCCTCTTGAGGGCTTGTTGCCATTCTTCTTGTGCGGACACTTTGTGGCATATTGTCCCAAGTCATGACAGTGAAAACATTTGATCTTTGACAAAACATTCTTCTTTCCTGCTTGATCATAATATCCTTTGGATTGATTTTTCCCCTTTCTTTGCCTTTCCATCCTGCACAATTCTCGTCATCTTAAATTTGGATGAGGTCTCATCTTTGGTGTTCCACTTGAACTCTTCCTACACTAAATCTGACCATAATCTCTCATACTTTGGTAGCTTATCCCTCCCATTGACAGAATCCTGGTAGTTGTGCCAACTCTTGGGAAGGCCTAGAAGTGCTAGCCTTACCAGATCATCTTCTACAACCGTAACACCAACACTCCCAATTTCATCATGAAATTGTGTTAACCTGCTCAGGCACTATGGTATTGTGTCGCCCTTCTACATTTTGATATTCCAAAGCTTATCTTTGAGTGCCAGCTTCCTGTGTACACTACTTTTCTGGAACATATATGTCAAGCCCTGCAAAATTGCATATGGAGTTTCCTCCCCATGGAGATTAGAGACAATATCATCTGATACTCCCCCTAATATGATCCTCCTCACGTTGGCCACACTCTTCTTCCAATCTGCTAGAGCTTGAGCATTATCTGCTGTTGGTTTTGGGACATCATTATCTATGAATTCCTTCAACATGTTATCTTCCATGACTACTTCCATGTGGTCCTTCAAAGAGATATAATTTTAGCTACCCTTAAGGGCATACTCGAGCCTTAGACCATAGAACACCTTCCTGCTAGCTTTGAAGAATATATTTGCAAATTCATTCCTGTTGCAAATATAACTTCGATTTCTCTTCTCTACTATGAATCTAGATTTGATACCATGTAGAAATTTAATTGTAGATTCAATCTTCTCACGAAGTTTGCTAAATCAAAAGACATGAATCTACTCTACTCATATGCAGCAAGCAATTCATGATTGTGAAGCAATATCAAACACATGCGACATGAATCAATACACATAACATGAGGATATATCTAGGGGAAACAAACTACTCAAAACTCCTTCCTATCTATATTGCATTAGTCATAAAATAGAGAAGAAATACAATGTTTGCTCAAGCCTGAGCAACATATGCACAAGTATAATCTATCTCTTTGCCTCACAAGTTGACTCTGGCCAACAATTAGCTAATTTTCATGCCTTCCAAACTCCTATTTCCTTGTGTTGTTTCCTTGATAAATATCCCCCTATTAATTATGAAATTCCCCTTCCAAAACTACGCAATCCCTATAGGCCATTCCTCCGACAGCATGCACCACCTTACAACTTGGGTAATTATAAAACTAATAATACACTTCCCTTAAACTCCAATCGCAACTAGGTAACTTGTATTTCATAAATATATGAGTTAATTATGGTTGATTGATTAGTTAATTAGTTGATCACTAAGTACACACCCCACTACTAGACCTCCCACTAGTTCCTCCAATAGTTGGAACTAGTTTAACTTATTTTAACTTAACTAAATTATTACAACTCAAATTAAACTCAACCTAGGCTCCTCAAATTTAGGAACCACACTACATGACTCAAGTTAGGCCCTCAAACCAAATTAATTGAGCCAACTAAGTGAAACTAACTTAGTTAACACATTCTTGTTGCCTTGTGATGTGGAATTACAATTTTTCTCCTAATTTAATTCAAGGGAAAATTAAATCAAGATTTTCTTGTTTCCATATTCAACATATTCCCCTAGCCAAGTGGTAAAAGATGAAGTCCCCCCAAAAATTAGGTGGGTGGGGGCTTAAAAACAATTTTCACTTTCTTAAGGCTCTAGTATCCCATAGTTTATGGAGACTAGGACATAATGTCTCTTTATTGGGTTGCATTCTAACATCAATGTACTTACATAATGAATGGGAAGAAAGAAAAGTTGGGAAAGGCCCTAAGTGATGATTATTATCTATTAGGTCCTCTCCTCGATCTTACTCCATCATTGTGATAATATTTCCTTGTTGAAATTCAAGCCCATCTAGATGGAAATATTCAGTATACTTGGAATTTGTGGGGTCTTGATGATGGGTTGGAATGTACCACCAATAGCTAGGGTATCTCCCTGATATAGAATCCCAATCAAACTCTACACCATTTGGTCTAGGCGTCCCATCCAGTATGTAGGCACGATTGCTATCTCATTGGTTGAGGTTCGCCCTAGACAAAGGGGAAAGTATCAGTCAAAGGAGAACGAATGGAACTTCAACAAATGCAAGTCAGTAACTTATGAATATCCAATAAAACAGATACAATGAATAGAAACAACGTAATTTCAAAGCATAAACCTCACGAAAACTATTGTTAGCAAGACATTAAATGAGATTCACACACATATAAGAGATAAATTACCAATCATGAATAAGTTTGTGATTAATAACCACATAAACCATAAGTAAACACATGGTCTACAATGATATAATGTCAACATCAACAAAGTAGTTCACCGACACACGCATAAGGAAGACATAACATGTACCATCCATTTGTTGCAAGAGGAATCCCTTAATGTAGGAGTATACATGAAGAGACATCACACCAAAGCTCATAGGAACTTCCAATTCAATAAGCATGGCACCATCAGACAAGATCCCCATCAAATCCAAAAGTGGAAATAGACAATTACTCCTTGCATTTACCAGAAGATCCCAAGTTCTCAAACCATGTACACAAAATTAGTCCAAATATAAAAGTCCTTTACAATGTGTCATGAGGGTATATTTATAGAAAAGAGGGTGACTCTTGATTTTCCCACGACGCTTGAACTTCCTCATGACCTTTCATATTCCTACTAGATTCTACTATACTCTATCTTGCTATGCATAACAAATTGGGTCTTTATTCTAACTGTTATGAAACCAGCTCACAAAAAGATAGAAAAGAGAGATCAACACCTTAGAATTCAGCCTCTTCGAGGGGGCAACCTCCTTTACATTACACAAATGAACAATTCTTGGATGATTCAAATGAAAAAATCTCCTTTCTATATATAGGAGTCTATGGAGTCACAATATAACCCAGGCGACCTAACAATAATAATAGAAAGCCACAAAAATAACAATAGAGGGATTCTCTGGGGCACGGTAATAAAAATATGGGGACAATAGAGGCTCAACAATATTAATAAGGGATACAAATACAATAGTAATGGGGTAATCACTAGTATTATAGGGACCTACATGCCCCTCTCCTTCAAAAAAGTGTTGTCCTCAACGCTTGAGTAGTTCTGGAT
>APFE030309573.1:0-12671 GCA_000404065.3 Pinus taeda
ATCAGTATTATCAAATTCTTTTCAATATGACTTCCTGATTTATACTTAATTTAATCCTCAAATATTGATCATTAACTTGTATGTCAGTACCATATAATAATGAGCATGAAACAAGAAAAACAGATAGTCACACCAAAGAACACCAGATATAAGGTGGAAACCCAATGTGGGTGAAAACCACCTACTAGAAACTTCTTTTACAATGATTTTGTACTGGTGCAATCCTTTACTAGTACGCATGCTGCAACCTGCAGAGAGCTACAAGTCTCTCTTGTTTTCTAGTCTCTCCTGGAAGGGAGCGACAACACCCTTAGCTCTTTTACTTCTTTAAGGACCATGTTTCATAAATTTTCAGACTGGATCCATGAACATCAAATAATCATCAAGTACATGTAAATCACCCAATCTCCTTATACAATGAACCAATGAATCACCCAATTCTTCAGAATGCTGTAAACAGAAAGATAATACCAGACATCTAAACCCAGAATTCTGCAACAATAGATAAAATACAGTCAACAAATGTTTGAAGATAATACCACAACTTCACCAACAGGGGCCTGCGTATATCCGCAAGTCTTCTAAGTCTGAACTACGCAGATCCGCACTGGTCGTTCTTCTACTCGGTATACTTTTCTTCAGATCCGCACCTTTACTTTCTGACTTACAATGTACATCCGATTGTGACTTCTGCTTTCCTGCATACCTCTCACTTCACCTTTTTCTGTGCTACGTGCGCCCTGCACTATGCTTTCTCCTTTTCAGCGTACCCCGCACCGTGCCTTTGGCTGCGCTGCGTACCCCCACACTGAGCCTTTTACTGCGCTGCGTACCCCCACACTGCGCCTTCAGATCGCCTACAGACTTATGATTAGGGCCAAATTTATAGTCCTTCAATGTGCGACAGTCAGTCAGATCCACAGATCTGCTCATGCGCCCGAGAGATCATGACTCATCAATAGATTCGCCTTAAGTTTGATTTAGATCTAGCTTTTAAAATCATTCACCCAAAATTTCAGATCTTAAGATATTCAAATTTTTCTAGTGTTTGGCCAAGAGATCTCCTTTCCTTTTTATAGGCAAGCCTTTCTCAATACCATGGTCCAAAATCATAATAACAAAATACCATGAACCCAATACTTTGGATCAATACTTTTGGATGCAATACCACGGACCAGAACCATTTGATCAAAAACTGTCGGACTAATACCATGAACCATTCATGAAGATTCCCACGTGCACGTGCTTTTGTGCATTGGAGAGCGTGAAACTGGGGTCCGCACCTTCTGAACGTATCACCTGCGAGCATGTACGCACTCCTTGGTCGGTGTACCTGCGGGTCCGCAGTTTCTTCTAGGATTACCTGCGGGTATCTTAATTTCCATGATTTTGAGTGCCTAAACTGAGATCTGCCACAAGAGTGAGTTGCCATCAAGTACAACACCTGTACCATAGAGCCAAACCAGAATCATAATGCCAACAATCTGTGTTGATTTCCCGGACCCAAAGTTGCCTTCCTCATCTGATCCAACAACCAACCATTAAAATCAATCAAATTCCTTTGAGCAAGCATACCTAACCTAAAATTAGTTTTTATATCAGTCATATCAGGCCTTATTTTCCATGTTTTGATTGAGATTGACAAGGAGAGAGCCCTCTCTCGACCTAGTAGGGCTAGTTACCAGGTTAAGCATGGTTTGATGTTACCCTAGACCTGCTTTTCTTAGCCTGAGGTCGATTTAGGTCCTAACATAGTGGGAACATACTGGGGAAGAAAAGTTTGTTTGTTTGTTAATGTTGTTTACTTTATAAACTACAGACAGAGCCTGAAGTTAGCCCGGTAGCCTTCGAACTGCTCTTGCTCTGCAAGTGCATAAGTAGATGAATGCTACTTCAGTCAATCTCCAGTTTAGTTTTATAAATTGAACATCTGACTTGCAAATTACCCCAGTACATTAAATAATTCTAGACTTTTGGATGATGAGTTTAGAATTCAGTAGGCTGACAAGATTGTAATTTCAATTTGATTTTTGGGAATAATTCAACACACTGGCTTCTAGACGATACACGAGAGCCAATCCTGATCCTGATCCTCCTCTCGTGTATGAAAACCCAAATCTCATTCCAAGAATTCTCTGTCAAGAAAGTTTTGTGATTCCTGTGTTTAGATCTCATTCATGCCCGATTGTTTTTGAATATCTTGAAGATCTCCCACTTGATGAACATTTTGATCTATCATTGTTTGAAACTAAGTCTTAAAGTGCAGTTGGTGCTACTGTTTTAAATCCAGAATTTGTGTAATATCTTGAAACTAAAAGAGCAAATAGATCAGTTGATGCTTATATTTTAAATCTTCAAAATTCAATTGAGGCTACCAATTTTCCTGAGTTTTTAGAATCTGCATCTGCTACTTTTGGTTCATCCACTATTGTGTCTAGTTCAGAAATTCCTACTGAGCCTCCTTTTATTCCCACCATTCCCTTGCAGCCCACCATATCTGATCATAGATCTGCAGTCCCTTCTCCCCCATCAACCCCTTCAACACCTCAAACATCAAATATTTCTTCATCCCCTTCGACACCTCATACACCCATCACATCGAATGTTATCTTTATTCCCACTCCTCCTACATCCCTAAGGCTAGTTTTAAATCCACCTCGAGCAATGGCTGTTAGATATGCTCCTCTCATTTTACCACAGAACTTGGATGCTATGCCTGCTGATTACCAAAGTAAAATCCCCTTGCTTGATGCTTCCCAAAGAATCACAACACAACAACATGTTGATAGGATGAGTGATTTCTTTGATCTGCAAGAGATAGATGAAGAGAACGTGACTATGAGATTATTTGTGCAAACTTTTGGAGGCGAAGTGAGAAAGTGGTTCAGAGCATTTCCTGTTGGAACTATCAATACATTGGCAGTTCTTCAAAGACAATTTTGGGATCGTTGGGAGGTAAAGAAAAGTCCACTCCAAATCCTTTCTGAGTATGAAAACATAAAGAGGAATGTTGGTGAAAGTGTCCAAGATTACTGTGTTATATTCAATACTGTCTATAATGCCATTCCAGCTGATATCAAGCCACCAATGGGGCTGGCTTTGATCAAATTTCCCGATGGTTTTGATCCCGACATGGCATATCAATTGAGAGAAAGAGACCTGACTACATTGAAGGACATGTAAAAAATCACAGTAAGTGTGGAGGCAAATCTATTAGCTGAGAGAGCTAGAACAAAGACCGAGAAGAAGGTGAGCATAAAGGAAGAAGCTTCTTCTTCAGATCATTTTCTATGCAAGCTTGAGAAGATGTTCGACAGATTCACCATTGCAGATAAGCCCGAGACACAGGTTAGAAATCCAAATTTTTGTGGTCAGTAGCAACCACAATTCAAAATCAAGCAACGAGAGAAAAGAGCTCAAGATCCATAAGCTCAACAGCAGGTCAAAGCACCATTACAACAGAACTATGTCCATGGCACTGAATTAGAGGATGATGAGACTCCAATTGGAGAGGAGAATCACTTTTTTACACTAGATGGTTTGCCAATTTATATCACCGAAGATGAAGAGTATTCAGAAAGCCCAACTGTACAAAAAGATGAAGATTTTATATTGGCAAATGAAACAGTCCTAGAAGAGGAATCAGATGAATATCAGAGGGGATACATGAATGCATTGATAGCGTAGCAAAGGCAGTACTCACTCAGGAGTAGGGATGTACCAATCAATCCAATTCAGAAGCGGAAGGAAGCAACACCACCAAAGAATGATTCTCCAAATGTTCAGAAAAAGGCAAAGGAGCCAGCAGATCCTACTTCCAGCAAAGTACAATCAAAAAATGAAAGGTCAAATCAGCCAAGTGCAATAAAGGAGAAGACTTAAAAAAATGATGCTCCACTCAAATATGTAGAGAAAACTACAGCTTTTAGCTTAGAAAATGAGATTGCTAAGTTAAAAGTGTCAATATCTTTGATAGAATTAATGAAGAATAGTAGTTATAAAGGTCAAGTGGCAAAGATTTTGAATATAGATCCTCCGTTTATATGGTTAATGTGGAAGATGACCAACCCGAGCTTATCTTTGGTCTGACATTAGAAAGCCAATTTGAGGATAGCGATGTAGCCCCTTTTTACATCAGCCTTAGATTGCATGATTATGTTTTGCACAATGCCATGTTTGATTTAGGAGCCTCTCACAACCTAATGCTAAAGACAATTATGGTGAAATTGGGTTTGGACATCACTCACAAGTATCATGATCTTTATTCCTTTGATTCTGGTAGGGTCAGATGTATTGGTCTCATTAAAGATTTGGTTGTGACTTTAGATCAGATTCTAGCAAAGAATGTTCTTATGGATGTAGTTGTGGCTGACATTCCCCCTAGAATTGGCATGCTTTTATCTAGGTCGTAGGGTGTAAAACTCAAAGGGACATTGCAATTAGATTTCTCCTATGCCACTATTCCCGTGTTTGGTCAGTTGAGGAAATTATATAGGGAGAAAAAGATGAAGTATATGATCACGAGCAAGGAGAAACCTTTGAATCATCCAATTAAGTATGTACATACATATTTAGAATTTTTTGTTCTTTATTTTGACAGTGGTTTCAGTGATGTAAATAGTCAATTAGTTGAAGTTGATGATATACCAGAGATAAAAGAAAATTTCAGAGCTGTACTTGATCAAGAGAGACAAAGGCTTGAAAGTATCATTGAACAGTCAACATTCCACCAGTAGCAGAAAATTGATGGACAACAACCAAAGGTAGAAGAGCAAGCAGAATTCTAGCACTTGGAGGAAGAAGCTGGTTTGTGGAGTATCGACTTTGATGGAGCAATAGGTAAGGAAGGTGCCAGAATTAGTATTTGGATACGCAAACCTGTTTTCCTACCAAATAAAGTCCCGAGTAATGTAAGAGTTTGTTCATATAAGTTGGCTTTTTATTGTTCCAATAATGAAGCTGAATATGAGGCACTAATTGCAGGCTTGAAAATCCTCAAGAAGTTGAAGGCAAAGAGAATTTCAGTTTATGGCGACTCAGAATTAGTAATCAAACAAGTCAAGGGTGAATACCAAGCCAAACATCCTCGAATGAGGGCCTATCGTAATGTGGTTTAGATATTTTGAGGTTGTTTTCAGATTACACTTTGACATGTGTTCCTCATGTACAAAATGTTATTGCAGATTCCCTTGCTACACCCGCAAGTAATCTAAAGATTCCGATGAATTCAAACAATAAGTGTGAAATTCATGTGAAACATCGCCCAACTGTCCTTGATAATCTAAGATATTGGCAGATGTTTCAGGATGACAAAGAGATTGAAGAATTTCTAAAAAATGAAGGAAAATATCAAGACACTTCTATAGATGGCGAGCAAGATGATGGTGAACTAGACATGGAAGTAAATCAGATGGAAGTTTTGTAGTTGAAGGACAATGTCATCCCTAAAGGCCTTATACCTTTAGAGGAATTATTTGACCAAGATGATTTAGCCTGGAAGCCAAGTTTAATGCCGACCGAAAAGGGAGTTGAAGATGTGAATATTGGAACAGTAAGAAATCCAAATATGGTGAAATTGTCAAAGGCATTACTTCCTCAGGTAAAGGCAAAATACATTAGTTTATTGTCTTCATTTACTGATATATTTGTAGGTCTTAACCCCGTACAGAAATTACCTGCATACGAATTCTAAATCACAGGAAAAATAAAAATGCGAGAGCATAACACATAAAACACATATACACAGAGATTTCCCACTGGATCTCAAAACCGAGACTACCAGCGTGATTTTTCATTATATTCCTTTCAATGTTACAATACATATTTATACATGCCGAAGCATCCAATACCATGGACCGAAAACCATCGCGTCCAAAACCATGGACCGAAAACCATAGGTAGGTTCACCCAACCTAATATAGGGTCCAAAATTTTTTTTCTCGGGGCGCTGCCCCGAACCCCGTAGAGGGGGGCTACCCGCGCCCCTCAAACCCCCCAGACAGGAGGGGTTGCCGCCCCCCTATGACCCCCCCGTTGCGCAATCGACGCAACAAAGGGGGGGATCCGCCCCCCCTCTAACCCACCGGTTCACTACATAGGTTGCTCGTGGAAAGAATATGACACAACCCAACAGCAGATCCGCTATAATATCCTCTGTTTTCTCTCACAGTCTCACCTCTCTACTTCTCGCTCGAAGAATACACATATATTACACAGACTAAATACAATACCCTCATACAAAGAGAGGGGTTGCCTTCTAGGGAAAAAAACCCTAAACTAAACATAAGTTCTACTGTCAGACCATCTGCCTAATGAACATCCCAGATTGACTAGAAACTACTATACTTTTACAAGGAAAATTTACATCTGTTTTTAGCTTTGGGGGCTCTGCCCCTGAGCGCCCAATAGGGGATCGCTGGCCCCCAGACCCTAGCAGTGGGGACAAGTCTCCCCTGCACCCCCCCACGTGGAGGGGTGTATAAACTTCCTAGGGTATACATCCGGCTGAAACAAAGACCTCTGAACAATCATGCTCCACACACAACAAACACCACACATACACCTACACCTAGTGTACAACACAATACACATATATAACAAATACATATGTTGTGACAAACAAAATACACAATACCCATAACATAGTACCACGTATACACAACACAACATGTATGACATGTGCACAATACCACATGTACATATCGCCATTTGCACGTGTACATAAGACAACATGTACACAACACATCCTGCACAATGTGTACACAATACCACATGTACATAACACCACTTGTAGAACATGTACAAAGCACCACATGTACACAACACCACATGGACACAACACCACATGTACAACATGTACACAACACCACATGCACATAGCACCACATGTACAACATGCACACAACACCACATGTACATAGCACCACCCGCACAACATGTACACAACAGAACCTGCACAACGTGTTCACAACACCACATGTACAACATGCACACAACACCATATGTACATAACACCACCTACACAATGTGTACACAAAACCGCATGTACATAGCACCAACAACATAACATGTTCACAACACCACATGTACACAACATGACATGTACAACTTGTACACAACACCACATGCACCACATGTACACAACAATAGTACTACAGATCCAATGACCACACTGCCTCTACCAAGATACCTTGCTTCTAATGTCTTTCCACTCTCCATGCTTGTCCCAACATGTCGTAGATCGCAGTGCTTTCATTTTGCTGAGGTATCCCTCAGCATTACCTACCTTGGCATAAACATAGGCATAGTATAAGCACATAATATAAATTCATATCCACACAATACTAACCTCTTAGATCTATCAGGGCTACTCTTCCCACTTGATTTCTCATCAATTGGGAACCTCTTCATGCCATTCACATGCATAATCAATCATTCCTCCACAAGCATGATCCTTGACGATCTTGTCAGATAATGACATACATACATACGTATGTACATATAAACATTAGCATAATAAATCATGATCCCTAATGAGCTTGTCAAATAATGACATACGTACATACATATATACATATATAAACATCAACATAATCATAATCACAACACAATTACTAGATATCGTAAGGTCAAGGTTAAGAGAACTCCCTCCATTCATGCACAACATGCACAACGTTGAGAAAAATAGTTCCCAACATAGCCAAGGCATTTGATGCCTCAAATCCATTTACTTTACCTTTCTTGTTACCTTTCTCATGACTATTCTACCACCGTCCATTGACCCCAATTGACCCAACCAACCCAATTGGTTGTCATATTCTTACCTTGAGCTTCCCTCTACTCATGCACCGGGCTTCATTCGGGTCTTACATTACCTGTTGGGTTTCATTCAACTCTCCTTGAGCCCCATTAACTTTCCTCTTTCCCCAACCAATTCCCAAGACCCTTAAAACATAAAAGGAAAGGCAAGAAAAAAACAAGGAGAAATACATGGAAAAACAATAGTAATATGATACAACAAACAAAGTTGCATGGCCATGCACCAGATGCAATCAAAACTGCAAATCAAGTGCAAACAAGTCACAAAAGACCGAAAGCACAAAACGCAACATACACCATGAATCAACCCCATCGTTCCAAATGCTTTCAAGGGAAAGCTCAACCAAAGCCTTCTTCAAGATTTCATGGCAGTCTCTTTTGCCATGTGATCCCTGCATCATACTGCCATAAATACATAATTATCACTGCATAAATAAACATAACAATATATCGATTAACTTACCTTGTGGTACCCAACACACTAACTTGTAATTGAACTTGTACATATATCATCTCTCAAGGGACTCCAATTCCTTGATAGTTCCAACCATAATTGGAAATAGTTGTTATACCTATCAAATACATGTTCATGAAGACAACACATATCCACATTATGTCAACTGAAATCAGGGTTAAGAAGACTCCCTGAACTCATGAAAAGCACTCATTCATTTGGAAGTGCGGTTTCCAAACATAGCCAAAGGAATTCTCACTCAATTCCTTTCTTTTACCTTTATCCTTGCTGCAATTGAGTCTTATTATGTGCTATCGCATCACCCAACTATTAGTTATATAAAAAATTAACTATTACCTTGTCACGCTAATGCCAAGCATGTTTCCTTGCAACTATTCACACATGTCCAAAAGATCAAGGCATCATGTCTATTAATTTGTAATCAACCTTTACCAAGACTAATATCCATGTCATAATAAACTCATAGTCATTAGTCATGATACTGCAACTAGCACCCACTTGCACTCAAGTGCATATCAACTGTCTCAGCACATATTGTGTTAGTACATCTGTCTTAAAAAAAGATCATTCCTTGTGACCAAAATGAATATAACAACAATTTAATTACCATGCATGACTAACCGAAACATGTGCATATATATGCACTAACCAATGAAAATCTATCATGCATGTAACCAAAAAAACAATTGAATGATATGCATGTATATAACCATAATGCGTATAACAACCATTAACCATCATACCTGCATGCCCAACATACAAAAATGTATGACGATCTGCTCTTACCCTGAGGTCTAGTGCTGCAACCTTTCTCTGACGATCTACATCTTTTGCTCCATCTCGGCCAACATATCAACCTCATAACATACCAACAACATCATGATGACACAAGCTGCATAATGACCACGATGGTGCATATCTGACCTACAATGCATGCACAACCATATACATTTATCCCATCTACTCCAAGTGTTCGAACATGGAATCTTTGATACCACCCTGCAACCAACCCCTCCCATATTTATCCAATTTCACCGACCTACCAGGGTAAACATGAGATGAAGAGTTACTATGACATGACCTGACCTCCAAACTCTAGTTATGGAAGTGGGGTTGACAAAATGACCACTCATAACATCCCTTAGGGCTACAAGAGCACTAAGGGTCCAAATGATCCAGGTGGCTATTGGTGGCCACCCGCCAAGTCCACTTGGATCCCCACCATTGTTTCTTTCAGCTTTTCAATTTCCTTAATTGTAGCACAGTTTACTATTTTTAGCAGTTTTTCGGGTCCTAAACTTCTGGAGCTATTTTGAGGCCCTAAACGACACTTTTTGGGAAAATGGGAGCAACATGGGCCCATGGACTAATGTTTCTCTTCCCAAAGTTGTAGTTCTTGGATAGATATTTCTAACGAGATATTGTACGTGTCAAACGGAGATCATATGCCAAAGTTACGGCCCCAGGAAGTTGATGTGCTAATTTACCCAAATGGGGCCAACAGTTTGGCATTTCATATTCTAGGGTTAGGATTTTGGATGCTTAGGATTTTCCATTGTTTCTCAACAATAAATAGGCCTTCGAGCCTCATTGTAGAACAGTTTAGAGGCATGTAGCCACCACAACGTGATTATCTTTTGTATTCAAAGGTTTCAGCCGGATGTACACCCCAGGAAGATTGTACACCCCTCCACGTGGGGGGGGGGGTGTGGGGGAGTCCATCCCCCTTGGCTGGGAGGTGTGGGGGCTAGTGGTCCCTCGGTGGGGGTTCAAGGGTAGCATCCCTGAAGATAAAAGAAGATGTAAAATTGCCTTGTAAAAGTATAATAATTTCTAGTCAATCTGGGTTGTTCATTAAGCGGATAATCTGACGGTAGAAGTCATGTTTAATTTAGGTTTTTTTTTCCCTAGAAGGCAACACCTCACTATATATGAGGGAATTGTATTGCATCCACACAAATCTGTAATATATAATTTTCTAACAATCTCTTCTCAGAGATAAGCTACCATCGCCGTAGCTATTTATTTCCATTTTCTATTTGTAAGCATATCTCAGTATTTTACATTAATGAAATGAAGTATTATTTCCACTGCATCTTTGTGTTTATGGTTATCTTTGTAATTTGTTACGTTCCTGTTTAAATCTAGATCAGTGGTATCAGAGCAGTCTGCTTTTTCTTTATTTTTCTTTGCATGTCTCCAACGAGGTCGGGATATAAGGAGTTAGGGCTTGAACTAGTCGAACCTTTGCAAGACCAACCTTGCAAATCCCGATGACCTCCCATGGCAGATGAAAAGAAAGATGAGGGGGTAGGAGATCTTATCAAAATCTTGCTCGAAGAAGCCCTTGAGCGACAAAGGAACGCGATGATGGACAACTTTTCCTAGATACTTCAGCAGCTACCCAGGGACAATGCATCAGCTTCCAATAACTACTCTGGAAATGCCACACCATTTAAGGTACAAGTTAATTTTGAAATCCCATATTCGAGGGTCAAATAGACGCAAATGATGTCGATAAATGGTTAAATATGTTAGAGGGTTATTTTTCTGTTCATGATTTTTCCAGTCAGGAAAATATTATTTTCGCTCTTCTCAAAGAAGCCCCCCACATCAAGGACTGGTGGGAAACCTACTGCGAGCAGAAGGATGAAAGTACCGACTCACAATTTTCAGCCGCACCCACTTGGAATTCATTCTGGGATGCCATCAAGGAGCAGTAATACCTTGTCGGAAGCTATGAGGATCAATACATAACGTGGACCACGCTGCGGCACAGAAGGGACCAAAACGTGTCGAAGTTTACCAATATTTTCCACACCCTTCGCACAAAGTTGGGTATCAAGGATTCGGAGCAGCATTTGATACTCAAATACTACAACTGCCTACACAAGTACATCCAGGAAGAAATAGAATTCCTGAACATCTCCTCGCTCGGCATGGAATACTAATATGCTGTCAAGGTCGAGCAAAAGTTTAAACAGAAGAAGCGAGACTTTGGATCTGTGAATCCGAAGCAAGGGAAACGTGCCCCCAAACCATAGAATAAAGGACAAAGCCAAGGTGGGGTGGCTCAAGACAACCTACCAAAGCTACAAGCAAAGAACAGTGCCGTGAAGCTGAAAAAGGACACATGGAAATGGTGTAAGTTCCATAAGAGCTCCACTCACAACACAAGTGAGTTTCAGGCCAAGCAATCACTGGTGGCTGAGCTAAAGGTTTCAGAATCAGATGCATGTTTTGACTTTGAGTCAGAACCCAACAAGGGGAATGACAAAGGGAAGTAGATTATCGATGCAGAGCCCAATGCCACTGTTGCCACCGCAAAGATCCATAAGGAGGAACCCAAAGATCCAAAGGACGAGCATCTCTTCCACTCCCAGATGTGGGTAAAGGGATCTCCGCTACAGTTCATTGTCGACAATGGGAGCCAAAAGAACCTCATTTTGGCAGAGGTCGTGAAGCGGCTAGGCTTACTAACCACAACACATCCACAACCGTACACCATCGGGTGGCTTCACCAAGGATGGGATCTTTGCGTGAGCCAGCAGTGTCGCCTTCCATACAACATCAAGCCCTTCACAGATGAGGTATTGTGTGACATTGCTCCCCTTGAAGTTTGTGATGTATTATTAGGACAACCATACTTGTGGAAGTGACATGCTGTATATGAATCACGGCCCCATTCTGTTATTGTTACATTGGGAAATAAGTTGTACAGGATACCGGAGGTAGCATCGCCTACCACCATCTCTTTGGTTACTGCAAAACAATGCAGTAAGCTCATTTCCAAAACCGGGAAATTTATTTTCCTGATGATACGCCTTCAAGGAAAGAAGAAGACGGTGGCCACAACCTCCAGACAGGGCCCCTCCGCACGACAACTACAAATGGACAAGGTCGTGGAGGAGTACGAGGACATCTTCACCTCCCCCGCAAGGGTTCCTCTGCACTGTCAGGTCAAGCATTCCATTGATCTGATCCCAGGTGCGCCACTACCCAATGGACCAATCTATCGACGTTTTGTTCTGGAGAATGATGAAATCAAGAGGCAGATTCAGGAGCTGCTGCAGAAAGGTCACATTCGTCTGAGTTCATCGCCTTGTGGGAGCTTGATCGTGTTGGTACAGAAGAAGAATGGGACTTAGAGACTCTGTATTGACCATCGGGCGCTGAACAAGAACACTGTCCATAATAGGTACCTGATCCCGCGGATTGATGACCTTCTTGACCAACTAAAGGGGGCAAAATATTTCAGTAAGATTGATTTGAAGTCAGGATATCACCAGGTACCAATCGAACCCTCTGATGTGTGGAAGACTGCCTTCAAAGCCAAGGAGGGCCTTTTCGAATGGTTGGTTATGCCTTTCGGATTGAC
>APFE030309573.1:13467-23810 GCA_000404065.3 Pinus taeda
GGCTGCCATGTATTCTGCCTCTGTAGTTGATAGTGCCACTACAGATTGTTTCTTACTCATCCAACTGACTGCACCTCCAAATAGTTTAAACACATACCCACTTGTATATCTTCTCTGACCCAGATCTCCAGCCCAGTCTGCATCAACAAAGCCACGAATATCCAACACTCTGTCCAATCCTGGTCTTCCTTGGTAGCACAAACCATAATCACTAGTGCCACGCAAAATACCTGAAAACCTGCTTCACTGTTGTCCAATGCTCCTTTCCTGGTTTTGACATAAACTTGCTCAATACTCCCACTACATGTGCAATGTTTGGTCTAGTACAGACCATTGCATACATCAGGCTACCGACTACACTTGCATATGGAACACGGGACATATTCTCTTCCTCTTGTTGTGTCTTGGGACACTGTTTAGCAGATAACTTTACATCTACAAGAATAGGAACCTTCACCGGTTTACTATCCTGCATATTAAACCTCTACAATATTGTCCCGACATACTTCCTCTGGTTTAACTAGAGCTTCCTCTTTTCCCGATATCTTTTAATTTCCATGCCCAAAATATAGTTTGCAGCACCAAGATCTTTCATGTCGAATTTGGAGGACAATTGGGTCTTCAAATCCTGGATAATTTCTGTGTCATTAACAACCAACAACATATCATCCACATACAAGACCAGATAAATAACACGGTCACCAATTAATTTAAAATACATACAATGATCTGCTTTGCTTCTGGTGAAGCCAAGTCCCCGTATAAATGTATCAAATTTCTGATACCACATCCTTTGTGACTGTTTTAACCCATACAAAGACTTGTTTAACTTGCATACTAGTTATTTATTACCCTTTACCGCAAAGCCTTCAGGTTGCTTCATGTAGATTTCCTCTTCCAAATCCCCGTGAAGAAATGTTGTCATCCATCTCTTCTACCTCAAAATCAAAAGTAGCAACAACAGATAAAAGTAATCTAATAGAAGTTGCCTTGGCAACAGGAGAAAAAATATCACCAAAATCAATTCCCGACACCTGGGAATAACCTTTTTCTACCAACCGAGCTTTGTATTTCTCCATTTTTCCTTCTGCATTTGTCTTCTTTTTGAACACCCATTTGTTTCCAATGGGTTTCCTTCCAGCCGGCAACTCCACCAAATCCTAAGCCTCATTTTTGTGCAAAGATGACATTTCATCAACCACGGCCTCTTTCCAGAGTTTTCCATCCTCTGAATCCACTGCTTCCTTCACAGTTCTGGGATCATCATCAGTAATAAATAAAGAAAAATTTGAATAGAAAGCAGATGGACTATACCTTTCTGGCTGCCTTCTTTCTCGAATTGATCTTCTTACACCCGGAGTTTGTGGCTCTTCAACTTCTGATTGCTCCTCTGCTATAGAGTTTGATTCTTCCTCCTTTAGCTCAAACTCTATCTTCTCAGGTTCCTTTGGTTGGACTTCATGTTTAATAACATTTTTTGCCTCTCTGAACACCGCATCTCGGCTGTACACAACCTTCCTTGCTACTGGGTTCCAAAGCTTATAACCCTTCAAACCATCCTTATACCTAATAAAGATGCACTTTTCAGATTTACTATCTATCTTGGTTTGTTTCTCCTTCGGAACATGTACATATGCATCACATCCAAATACCCTTAGATGTGAAAGAGAAGGTTTCTTACCAGTCCATACCTCTTGTGGAGTCTTATCCTAAAACACTGATGAAGGTGACTTTTTGATCAGGTAACATGCAATATCCACTGCCTCTGCCCAAAATTCATGTCCTAACCCAACACCATTAAGCATGTTTCTTGCCCTTTCCATCAACATTTTATTCATTCTTTCTGCAACTCCATTTTGCTGAGGTGTATATAGAGTAGTATTCTACCATGCTATACCACACTTCTTACAGAATTCTTCAAATTGCTTACTGCAAAACTCTCCACCATTATCTGTCCCCAGCACCTTTATCTTCTTCTTTGTCTGGTTTTCCACCAAAGACTTGAATTCTTTAAACTTGTCAAAAACTTCAAATTTCTTCTTAAGGAAATATATCCATGCGTTCCTTGAGAAGTCATCTATAAATGATACATAGTACACAGACTTACCCAGTGATGGAACCTTCACAGGTCCAAACACATCACTGTGCACAAGCTTTAATATCTGTTTTTTGCCCTCTTACTTCTAGAGGGGAAACTCACCCGATTCTGCTTCCCATATAAACAATTTTCACAGAAATCAAAATCCAGAAAGCTATTACTCATACCTTCTACCATACCTTTACCATGAAGTATTCAAAGGCCCTTCTCTCCAATATTTCCAAGCCTTTGATGCCACAACATGGTCCTCTTTCCAGAGACGACTAGATTTTCTGCTCCACTTTCAAGAACCACAAAACTGTTGCACCCATCAACAACAATGCTAGCTTGTAGCTTGTACAGAGTTTCAGTCTGAACTCCCCACATTAATATCAGTGCTCCCTGAAACATCTTGCAAGTATCCTTCTCGAACACTATTTTTACACCTGCATCATCCAGCTTGCTTACAGAAATCAGATTTCTGGCCAATGCAGGAATATGTAAAACACCCGAAAGTGTTCTAACCCTTCCACCTTGCAACTTCAACTTTACTTTTCCGCGGCCAATGATTCTAGCCTTCTTGCAATCCCCCAAGAAGACATCACCACCATTATATTTCTCATACTCGCAGAACCACTCTCTATGGGGAGTGAAGTGAAAGGATGCACCTGAGTCAATCAACCATGCCTCATGATCTACATGTGTACTTGAAGAAGCCATGTACACATCCCCACCTTCATCTAAGGTGGTTTTCGCCTCTACAAAAGGAGCCTCATCAAATCCCTTTCCTTTATCAGGAGCGTTAGATTTACAGTCCCTTTTGAAGTGCCCTTCCTTTCCACATTTCTAGCACACCACCTTTACAGGTTTTCCTGGATATTTAGATCTCCCTCTAGATTTAAATCTCCCACTCGATGACTTATTTTTGTTTCTATTCTGGGACTATCCTCGTAAAGATAAGGCATCAGCATTCTGGCTCTCCATATTTTTCCATCGCATCTCCTCCGTTGGCAAGGATGAGACTATTTCATCAAAATGCAAGGCAATTGCATTCCTACCTATTGTAATAACCAGACTATCCCACAAATCTGGTAGAGAACACAACAAACAGATGCACTTATCTTCATCTGAAATTTTAATATCAACAGATGCTAATTGACTTACTATAGTATTAAACGCATTCAGATGCTTTGTCACCGCGTCTCCATCTTTCATCCTCAGGTTATACAGCTTTTTCCACATGAATAGTTTATTCACCAGAGACCTAGATTGGTACAAAGTCCCTAACTTGTCCCATAAAGCCTTTGTTGTAGCTTCCCCTAATACATTTAGCAATACTGAATCTGAGACACACAATCGTATTGTGCTCTTTACCTTCTGATCCCACTTCTTCCATTCTTCATCAGTCACTCTTGTTGGTTTAGTACCTTGATCTACCGCGATCCACTGATCTTTATCCACCAATAAATCCTCCATCTTGAGTTCCCACAACTAAAAACTCTGACCATTAAATTTCTCGATCTCTATCTTTCCACTACTTGCCATCTTCTTTCACCACCAGAATCGATCTCGCAGATGTCCCACTGAACAGGGTCTACCACAGGCCCGAGTGAAACCCCTCAGCAACAAAGGCATCCCATTGAAGCCAAAAATAGCTCTGATACCAAATGTAGGTTTTAACCCCGTACAAAAATTACCTACATACGAATTCTAAAACACAAAAAAATAAACAATGGTAGAGCATAACATATAAAACACATATACACAAAAATTGTCCCACTGGATCCCAAAACCAGGACTACCAGGTTGATTTTTCATTATGTTCTTTTCAATGTTAGAATACATATTTATAAATGCCGAATCATCCAATACCATGGACCGAAAACCATCGCGTCCAAAAACATGTGTGAAAATCATGCACAAAACCATAGGTGGGTTAGCCCAACCTAACATAGGGTCCAAAACCAAAATTTTACGGGGCGCTGCCCTGGACCCCATAAAGTGGGGTTATGGGTGCCCTTCAAACCCCCTGTTAACTACGTGGAAATAATATAATACAACCCAACAAATAGTAGCAGCTAGTGTGCCCTAGGGTAGATGTTATTTTGGGTTTTGAGAATGGCCACCTTTTGGTCCTTCACGATGTAGATGTTCTCTTCAACCAATCTCATTGATCTAGTGCTTCAGATGTCAAATCTATTTTTTAAGGGCGAAAAACTTGTAAGTACTTCATAAAACTCGACCATGATTAGGGTTTGATTCTATGCCTATGCCCTATTTTTTATGCCCTCTAGTTTTTTAATCATATATAACTGCTGGAATTTTGAACCCTAGTAAAGTTCATCAAGTTTTAGACACTTTAACAATATTGCAAGAAAATTAAAAGATAAAACTATTACAAAGTTTCCTTTGGGTTCACGGTTAATATGATTTTTTTATTGGTACATTTTCGCTTTGATTGATCAGTGATACATGGGAAGGATTTCACATGGTTGAAGAGATTTTGAACTTGCACTTCTTTAAATAATTCATTAACAATGTGCTTAACAATACACAATTACATCATTTGTGGGTTTAGGGCTTTTGAAAGACAATTTGGGTATATGGTTTCCTTCCAATACATGTTTTCGATGCAAATGATACTCTGTGTTTTCCTCTCATCCTATGTGACAGTCACAATGTCTAGTTAATGTATTGATAGCTATGAACCCTAAAATCCACTTTAACATGGAGGGACAAAGTTTGAACCACGTATCTCCTTAGAATTGGCAATTCCACTATCCATACACTAGGGTTGTCAAGATGTGGAAATGCAAGTAAATACTAGCCAAACTAAAGTCATGATTTTTTCTTTGAAAAGAAAGAAAGAACAAGTTTCTTTCCTTTTTTAGGGCATCCCCTTGGAGGTTGTAGATGGGTACAAGTATCTAGGAATTGATTTCCAATATAGGCTCAATTGGGAGACATGTATATCAAAAAGAATCCAAGGAGGGTGGAAAGATTCATACCTTCTTCACAACAAGTGTAAACAAGAAGAACTATGGGAGTGGAAGACTAAGAAAAACTTCTTTGGTTTATTAGTGGTTCCAATTATCCTATATGGATGTGAAATATGGGGGAGCAACATGTCAAGCCACAAATGAGGACAAATAGAAATAATTCAAAAGCATCTAATCACAAGTAGCCTCAAAATCAAATCAATGGTGTCATGTGATATCCTTTTAGCTGAGGCTGATATGTTTCTAATTGAGCTTCAACAATCATTCATTTTCTAAGTTACCTGAAGAAGGTTGAAAATATGGATAAGCACCAATGACCCAAATTGGTTGTTGAAGAAGATATAAATTTTCAAAAAAATACATTGATGAAGAAAAATAGAAATTTCTTAGGCAAATGGGACATAAATTTGCATGACTATCCTCGCGCTAAAGAGGAGATAAAAATATCGGGTATTAGAAAAATTTAGGATTACCTTGTGGACGAAATAGGTAGGAAAAAAAATCATATTATATCAAAGAATTTAACCCTGCATGGAAATCTGATGATAAAGGGTATTTGAGTTCCTCAATCAACGGAAAAGATAAAATTTAATTGTATAGTTGAGGACTAGTTGCCATCATCTACAATGTGAAACTGGTAGATGGGCGGTCCATAAAGAACATTGGGAAGAACAAACTTACATTTTTTGTAACAGAGGGATGGTAGAAACATAATAGAATTTTATCAAAGAATGTGGAATGTATGAAGTTATTCATCATCAGTTTGATAAGAACCTGAAGCTGAATAGTCTCAATGAACTTTTTGAGGAGGCAAGACTTGACAAATCAACAAATTTCTTACTCAAGATCCATAACAACAAAATCAACATGGAAAAGAATTTGAATATGGATTAAGTTGATAGTGGGTGGTCCCTTAGACCATGAGGTCTCATGGACATCATTAAAATTAATTCATTTATTCATAGGGCGAAGTTTTGTAGTAAATCCTTTTGCAAGGAAATGAGATTGCTAGTATTTTTTTGTCTCCTCTTTTAATTTGAAAAACATTGGTTTTAAAATCTAACATCCAACAGTCAACTACCCAAATCGACCAAAATGGGGGGGGGATTTGTAATTTGCAGTTTCACTTATTGGTTCCAAGCCTCAAATCCAATGGCCAACAATCAATCATCAAAATTTATGAAAAGTTAAGGGTGGACTACTATCGTAGTTACATCCTCCTCGAAATGCTACCTCTTCGAAGTGGTTCCCATCTCAATGACCTATGGCCCAACCTCCATATTGCTTTCACTCGATGCAACCATTCTCCACATGACCTCCTCCTTGGCCTCTTGGCGCAGACTCACCAGCTCTTCATGGCACTTCACTCATGACATTGTGGCCTCTTTTGCATTTTAGTTGTCTCCTTTGCAAAACTAGCACTCAACTTGAACTCCCAGTGTTGGATTTCGGTAGAATAGAATTGGTTTCAAGTACAAACACAAAACCAAATAATTTAGCAATCCATAACAATTTGAATTAAGAGGAAGGGAAAAGTGCAAATTCCGAAGAATAATTTAACCTACAGAACCCAACAACTATATTATATTCGCGTAAGCAAAAGAAGATGAATGTAGAAATGGATGAGGGAACTTTTGGAGGAAGAGAATTCATGCCACTTAAGGTTGAACAACTCAAGAGGCCTAATGGCTTCTCTTCTCTCATTGATTCCCTTCATCCTTTCTCACCAAATTGCTCGTTGTCATCTTCAAGATCTTCCATTGTTCGTCATAGTTCACCTACAAGGATAGTGAGCAGAAACACAGAGAGGATTTTGGTCTTCCCTTCTGATCATCTAGCTGAATGTGATGTCAAAAATAATGCTCAAAAGCGTTCTTCAACCATGTTCCACAACACAGAGATAGTTGCAGATATAAGTTTACCCACATTATAAAGAACAAAGAATTCATCAAGATTGAGGTGTATCGTGATCTTTATTCTATTTGGATAAAATGTAAATTTAGAAAAGAAATATAGAAAAGTACATGAGTTTCCAAAGCTATAACAAATTCTTTGTTTATAGTATTTACGTCATTTTTTTATTTTCTTTTGGATTGAACATAGGTAGTGACTATTTTTTTATGATTTGGCCAATTTTAGTTGCATTGTGGTACCTATTTTTATGAATTAAACTTAATAGAATTTCCTAAGATATTGTTATGAAAAATTGAAAGCTAATGGATTAGCTGCTAATTTAATTTAGCATAATATATCTATCAAAGAGAATATGATGAAACTCCCATGCAAGGAAATGAATATTATTATATATAAATGAATTGATAAGACCCTACTTCCTTGCAATATCCATTGAACACAAAACTAAGCCTTTTGCAACATTTATTAGACGCAATTAGGCCTCCTCAAATTCTTTTTGTGCAGACAACTAAGCCTTGTTATGCTAACTACATTTATTATTATGAAAATTGAGGGACCATACCATGATACACTTAATGGGCATTAATTCCATTTAGATATGTAGAACTAGATTATTTTAAAGTGTCACTGTCATTAGAGAGTGACTTGTTGCATTTTTCTAGTAACAATTTCAAAACACAACTACCACCACTAGGGACTTCTTTTATGTACTGTCTTGTGGTTGACATTTTGGTTGTCATGATTTTTTGAGCTCCAGCCTAATTTTTTTTATAGTTTGTAAATGATTCATGATATGTGGCTCTATCTCTCTGAGAATGTGTAGTATACCTAAGGGGGGTATTATGGGGTATGGAGTACAAAGCGAGGTACCCAAGGGAATAAGGTAATAATGTGATGAGCCATAGTTAATAAATTCACTCCTTAAAGAAGGAGAGCACCCCACAATCCAATTCTTACCAATACAATAATCCTTTACATCCCTCAATGGGGAGTCTCTAGCCTTTATATAGGCTTCATACATACAATACCATGGGTCTCTCAATACCTTATTTATAATACAATGGGCTTATTACATTATTCCTAACTACTAGTGGTCCTTTACATGATGCGGGTTAAACACTTTATTTATTAACTATGGCCCATCACATTATTACCTTATTCCCTTGGGTACCTCCCTGTGTACCTCATACCGCATAATATCCCCCTAGGTATACTACAAATTGTCTACCATGATGAGTTGCTATCATAGCCATCCAAAGAACGTTGGGGGGGAAGGACATTTGTTTATCACCTCCATTATGAGCCATCAACTCACCCCACCTCAGTATATGTGGATCCTTGGGTCCAGGAGCTTCCACCTCTACCCACTAATACCTTAAAAATGGGACACGCTCTAGGAAGAACGCCACCAAAATCAATCTGTAGCCAAACTCTTTAAGTTTCCTTGTCTTGCATTTGGTGAGTTAGTCTTTCATGTTGACCAGTAATCCCTCACACTAGTTGAAAACTGTAGGACTAAGACAATCTACTACATACTGGAAGTGATCTTTTCTCACTTCGTGCAGAGCGTGGGCCCCAACTACTCGAACTATAGTATGCTGAATTGTTCTCAATGGAAGGTTTGTGATAGTTTTGATATAAATCTTCCCAACCTTTGTCTCGTAGGAACCTGGGAAATGTCTAGCTATCAACATGTTAGTACTCTCTCCCGCAGCACGAGAACTAGACAACTAAACCCTTTGTCCTCTCATGGACAAACCTGTGATAAAATAGATGTATGTAATTTCTATCTCGAGTTCTTGGTCCCCTATTATGAACATCTGCCAGTCTACATCTCATGATCATACCAAGTGTTGCAGTAATTCCATATGGGTTCTGATGCCAAGGATATGGAAGAATTTGAGCAATCCATATGCCTAGAGAGCCCTTATGCAATTTGGATCTTGTGATTCTTGATGTTCTTCCACTTCATGACCTCTTTCCTTCCACTCAATAACCATTTTCTCAAGCAAATAACCTGTTGGGTCCCTATAATACTAGTGATTACCCCATTACTATTGTAGTTGTACCCCTTATTAATATTTTTGTGCCCCTATTATCCCCATATTGTTATTAATGTGCACCATAGAATCCCTCTATTGTTATTTTTGTGGCTTTATAATATTGTTGTTAGGTCGACTGGGTTATATTGTAACTCCTTAGACTCCTATATATAGAAAGGAGGTTTTACCATTTGAATCATCCAAGAATTGTTCATTTATGTAATGTAAAGGAGGTTGCCCCCTTGAAGAGGTCGAATTCTAAGGCATCAATCTATCTTTTCTATCTTTTCTTGAGCTGGTTTCATAACATTTGGTATCAGAGGTTTGGATTCTAGGGTTTCGCTGCTCCAAACAGGCCATCGTGGAATTTTTTCTATAACTTTTTTTCTGCGATGTTTCAGAAGCTAAAAAAAAAAAACCCGTTTGAGAAGACATCGCACTAAATCTCAGGTCCGAATTTCAGAGCTTTTCGCGCTATAGTTTCGGAGATATGAACTGAGGAAGTTGGTCCTTTTGTAGAATCTTGAATTACATTCAAAACAGGTGACCTGGGGAAAATCGTCATAACTTTCTCTCTAAGCATCAGATTGAAATTTCGTAAGAAGGTACAGAAAGAGGACGAACTGTAGTCTCTTGTATATATTTTTCAAGGCTAAAGGTCAAAATAGGGACACTTGGCACGTCGTACAAGTTCGCTCTACTGAATTAGCTTATAATCACGTCATTGTGGGAGATTTGGCATAACTCTTCATTGGAGAATCCAATTGGGGTCAGACTGGTGGCATTAGAAACAGGACACAGAGGGCTACTGCAGGTCACAATTTTAGAACTGGATGATTCGAAATTACAGAGATACATCAGAGGCAATATCGAGCTCCTACAAAGTGAAAAAAGGTGTTTATATCTTTTTAAATGTTTGCTTAAGCTTGGTTTGAAAAATTATTTTGAAGGAATTCAAAGGGAATAGTGAAACGTTATTATCAGTAATTGATGCCCCAAAGAAAGAAAATGGAAACACCTAGTAGGCGACCTGAAAGCTCTAGCATGACTCACGAAGAAGAGGAAGAAATGCAACATGATATATCAAAATTACAAGACCAAGTGCAACAAGTGTCACTTGTACACAAAGGAACATAATCTAAGATGGATTGTTTAAAGAAAGGTGTAGAAGCTGTGATGAATGATGCGGAAGCTAAGATGAATGACGTGGAAGCTAAGATGGATGACTTGAAGATAGATTTGAAGACAAACATGGAAGAATTGAAGATAAATATGAATAAGTTGCTACAAGAAAGGGTCACTAAGGGTGAA
>APFE030309573.1:23830-55004 GCA_000404065.3 Pinus taeda
TATATATAGAAAGGAGGTTTTTATCATTTGAATCATCCAAGAATTGTTCATTTATGTAATGTAAAGGAGGTTGCCCCCTCGAAGAGGCTGAATTCTAAGGCATTGATCTATCTTTTCTTGAGCTGGTTTCATAACATAACCTGTGAAACATCAATGAGCAGAGTTTTAATTAGCATCTACGAAAGAAAATCTACAAAATAAATATTTTTTTTAGAGATCTATTGAAATTTTTTTGTTCTAAGAAACTAGTGTATCTGTTTATAATTTTTTCCACGCTTCCAGCGTGATGGCACCATTGAGCTCAAGGAGGGTAGCACGGGACCGATGGGTAAAACTCACATTGGTCACCCTCGACTCAAAATTTTTTCAAGCCCTCCTAGCTACATATTCTATGGATGAAATTACTTGAAATTACAATCAAATTGCAGAGGAAGGACATATCTCTTACCTACAATAGATGGTTCGTCGAATAGTTCCTTGGATCGATCTAACTCCTCACCTGAAGATCAGGTAGATTTGGGGTAAAATGTGCTCTCTAAATTACCAAATGAAAAATAGTAAATTTATTTTTTCTTTTTGAGTTTATATAAGCTTTTAAAAGTATTTTTACCATATAGGGCATGTTTTTACCTATATTTTAATATTTTTCTCGAAACGGGTAACGTTTGTTCATATGTGTAGCAATGGGTTATGACTTATTAACGAAGGTAATTGATTTTTATTTTTTTTGTAAAGTTAGGCATTCTTCATTCAAGATAACAAACAAAATTACAACATACTAGAGTTCAGGTGGCAAGTCTGCTCATAGGAAACCAGACCGCCACCTTTCGGCCTTAAAACCTGACCAAAATTTAAAAAATGTTTTGTTCCTTCTTCCTGTCATAACCAATGTTTCGCCTATTATAATCTAGGCTAACGACATTAACATAACTCGACACCCAGATACAGTTCAGATTCATCAACATAATAAACAAAAGAAGACACAACACAGCTAATCTTTGTCCGACAAGTTAACCGGGGCAGGCTTAGAGGCGCTAGCGCCTGGCTTAAGAATCTTCTGCTCTATGGACTATTTGATTTCCAGCTCCAATTGTTCCATGTCCTTTAGCAGAAGATGGTTCCTGGCTACCTGGACTTGGACAGTCGCAATCTCTTTCAAGAGAATGTTCTTTATGTTGGATGATTCTTCCGTCAGTTGGTGTTTGTGGAGCTCCTCTGCCTGTTTGCACTCCTCATCCTCCTCTTCGCGAACAACCTGGTTTACCTCCATAGCCCGACCAAACACGTGTTTCATGATCCATTATAATTGGAGCGTTTTATTGAACAACGTGTTCCTGCCTCTTGAGGTGCTTGGGTCCGTGATCACTTCCCAGTCCTCGCAGGGGATCTCTTGGTTCGCGCTGATTTCTCACAGCTCACGCTCCCACCCATGGATTAGAGAACGGACCTCAGGAGAAATGTCAGTCATGTATCCATCTATTAGGTGAAGGAGATTTCAGAGTCGGGCTTCCTTCCTCTTTTGTTTGAATGGCTACTGGTGCCATCTTCCCTTTTCTTAGCAGAATTGATCTTCCTTGGAGCCATCTTGCCATGGACCTGGGGCTTGGGAATTGAGGAAGATTTTTGACCTGTCATAGAAAAAAACGACAAGTCAGTGCTAGCGAGATGGAGCACTATCGAGGCCTGTTCATTTGAAGCAGCATGCTCAGCATGGATGAACGCCCGGGCCCTTATAGCAGCACCATTCCGAGTGCGACGGCTAAAGGCCCACCACCTTCTCACAGAAGCCCGGAGAAACCCCCACCCGGCGAAGTGGCGAAACCTGTCAGGCTTAGCCAGCAGAAGAAAATAGCAATCATGGTAGAGACCAAAGAAGAAGATTAGGGAGTAGAAAAGACCAGGGGTGCGAGGACCCTCCTGGAGCGCGGCAAGACCCGTCAAAGCCCCCCATGTAGCCTGACTCTCAGAACAGGGCTCAGAACTAGCATGAAGCAAAACTTTCCAGTCTCAGGACGAGGATAGGAGAAACAAAAGAGTACCTAGAGGACCATTTTCATATCTGCAACTAGGATTTTGCGCGCAAGGGCAGAACATTTCCGGCCAGGCAAAGAGAATGAAGTAACGAGCAAGCATAATGTCTGAAGGACGAAGACGATAGGAAACATACCACCTTTTCTTGCCGAAGCCGAGGAGGAGGTTTGGTCGCAGAGTCGAGCAGGCACCTTTCCGCTTCTTTTCATCGTTCTTACCAAACTGAATGAGCCTTCCATCTGTTTCCTCGGGTTTATGGGTGCTATTTACTCGTTGTCCTGTCAACCGGGCCTCCACTTGGCCGTTTAATTTTCCATTAGGCATTCTGGCCTCCCTATCTCGGGAAGAAGCGTGACTTGACCTACCCACTTTTTGCGTCATTATTCCAATATCCTCCCGGCTACTCTTGCCGCAGCCTTCCTGTCCTCCTGATGTCACCTGTCTTCCTTCCTCTGTCCATTATCCCGAATTCTGGAGCTGGTTCCAGATCCTTCCTTAATGTTGTCTCAGTTCGCACATCTTCTCCATCCCCTCGACCAGACCTACCTTGCCCTGTCACCTGCCTGATTTGTTCATGCCTTTCACTTCTACCTGTTCCAACGGATGTGCTGTCCGTTCCCAGCTGTTGCAGATTTTCTCCGCCTCTGTTGCGTGCCACCTGATCTTGACCATTCATCTCGATCGTACCTTTACCACCTTTATCGACGTCAAGCAATTGTTGAAGTCAAGATATCTCTTCCTGGTGCAGTTGAGGCAGACCTTTGCTATCGATTTCTTTGCCTCGATTTTGGCAGCCCCAATTCGCAAGCCAATCTTTCGGCTTGTTACCTGCATGCTTGGTGTGAGTCGGAAGTAGGTGGTCTATTTTGGGTAGGAGTTTCCCAATTTCGCCGACGAGCCAAGCTGTTCTCCAGCTTTTGCTAATTTTTTCCGCTAGTTGTTGCTGATGGAGCTTCCTAACCATGTCGATCACCAACTTCGAGTCACCCTCGATTTGGAGATGCTTGAAATTGACCCGTAGAGAAATTTCTAGGCCCCGTTTCAGGGCGTGTAGCTCGGCTTCATTATTTGAGGCTTCCCCTTAGTCCATCGCGAAGGTTCTTAGAGTGTTGCCCCCGGTGTCTCTAAAGACTCCCCTAATGCCAGCCTCTCTTGGGTTGTGTTTTGCAGCGCCATCGAAGTTTAGCTTTATGAATCCTTGTGGGGGGTGTCGGTACTGGTTGCTTTCGGCCACTTCTTTGGTCTTTTCTTTTCGTGAAACACCTCCATTTACCATACTCTGGCTGACCTCTAGTCTTTTCAGGATTGCCTCCTCCGTTGTCGAAGCCTGCCAGTCTTCGTCCTTCCAGCTTTCCGTTAGGATTGTTTCCCGAATGTTTCGAATGGTTTGTTCCCAAATTGTTGCGAGGGTTCGGGTTTCTGCCTTGAAAATTGCCCCATTCCGTGCTTTCAAAATATTCCAGAGCAGGAACCCGACGGAAAGGAGCCAAGTGCGATTGACCACTGGATTTTGGTAAGGATTTCTCGGCCAATTGACTATGGTGCTTATGATGTTTTGATGGTTTCTATGATGGTGCTCAAACAATTTGTGGTGGCATTCCCATAGGGAGTTTCTGACGGAGCAACGATTCACCAAATGTTCCATGGTTTCCTCTTGGGAGATGCAGAGGGCACAGCGGGATGGGCCTTGGCTTCCCTTCCTCAGAATCTGGTCCCAGGTAAGCGCTCTATCGTGAAGTATGGTCCAAATTAAAAAAGAGACTTTAGGCCAGTGCTTGGTTTTCCAAAGGCTTTTCCATTGATTGTTTCCAAATGATGATTTTGATTGATTTTGTGGAAGTAGGCTTCTGCTATTGTGAAATTTCCTTGAATTCATTTACCCCATCTGAGAATGTCAGACACTATTTTTCTTGCTATTTTCCGAGATGCCATCTCTGTATAGTACTCGTGCCATCTATCAATTTCTGGTGCTGCTTCCCAGTCCTCTTTTTGTTTCCAATTGCGCCAGTATCCTTCCTCGTCTGGCTTCCAGAAATTGTCAATAGTTGATGCCCCAGTCTGGGACGAGAAGGCAAGGATGGCATGGAGGTTGTCTTTTTGTATGAGGTGTTCGTGTTGCTGCCAAGATTCCTCCCATAATCTGGTTTTCTTCCCTGCTCGAATTTCCCAAAAACTGTGATCGCTTATCAGGTCTTTGCGACCTCTCGCCAAGTTCCAGATTGCAAAGCCTCTGGTCTCTGTCGTGCTTCTCAGTCTTTCTTATGTTTCCCCTGCCGCATCGTATTTTATTTCCCATAACACCTTCCATAGGTCAGGACCACCCTAAAGCCACCTCCACCAGAGCTTTGTGCTCATGACTTGGTTGAGGACGAAGGGGTCGCAAAGCCCTAAACTACCATCTTTGGAGAGCCGGCTAAGCCACTCCCATGAGATTAGGGCCCACTTTCTTGTTTTGTTGGTCCCCTGCCAGAGGAAGTTTTTGAATAGGGTAACCAGCTTTTGGCTTGCAGTCTTAGGGATAGCTTGGCACGAGAGCTGGTAGTTAGGGATGGTCTGCAAAACTGCTTTCCAGAGGATTATCCGACTTGGGGCATTCAACGAGTGATGGGTCCAACTCTCAATTTTATTTCGGATTTTTTTTATTAGAAGATCCCAGTTGGCCGACCGGAATTGATGCTCATGCAACATAATACCCAGGTATTTTGATGGGAAGGTTCCCCTGTTGAAGCCTAGAGTGCGTGCCAGGAATCTTTGGGTAGCCAGCGAGGTGTTGAACAAAAACAATTCTGATTTATCCTTGTTAACCTCCATTCCAGAGGCTTTGCTGAATTGGGATAAGGATTTGATAATTCTTTGGGCCTCCTTCAGAGTAGCTTGTCCATATAGCATCATATCATATACAAATTGCTGGTGCGAGACTGGGATGTCATCCCCATAGATTTGGAGGCCTTTTATCTGCTCCCTGGAGACTTGAGCCTTTACCAATCTTCCTAGGCCTTCTGTGGCTAGGATGAAGAGGAAGGGAGATAGGGGGTCTCCCTGCCTTAGCCCATGGGAGGGAGTGAAGGCTTCAAAGGGGGTGTCATTTAATAGAATTGACATGACTGGAGTGCCAACCATAGACAAGATCCAATTTATCCATCTTTGTTCAAATCCATAGGCTTTAAGGATGCCTACAAGATATTTCCAGCTAAGCCAGTCAAATGGCTTGGCCAGGTCAAGTTTGATAAGCATGCCTGGGGCGCGGGAGCTTTTCAGGGAGTGGATCACTTCCTGGGCCACTATGATGCCATCGGTGATTTGCCGTCCTTTGACAAAGCCAGCTTGCTGCGAGGCAATGAGGTCCGGAAGGATCGGCTTGAACCTGTTTACCCTGATAGTTGCAAGGATTTTGTAGACAACATTACATAGGGAAATGGGCCTAAAACCCTGCGGTTCATCTGAGCAGCCATTCTTTGGGATTAGAGCTAGGAAGGTGGCGTTCAATCCCTGGTGCATGCGCTTGGAGCACCTGGAGTCCTCCACAAGGTCTAGCATATCATTCCCCATGAAGCTCCAAGTCACCTGATAAAATTCAATGGTGAAGCCGTCGGGGCCCGGGGCCTTATTTTTTGACATTTTGTTGATTGTCTCTTCAAGTTCCTCCTTGGTGATTACCCTGAGAAGGGCTAGGTTTTGATCTTTGGAGACTTTCTTAGGAATATGGTGGCAGATTTTGTCTATGTCCTCAGATCGATTGACATTTGGTTCGAAGAGAATGCCTTTGAAGTGCTCCAGCAAGAGTTGTTCTATTTCATCCTGCTGTGCCACTTTGTTTCCCTCCTTGTCTTTCAAGGAGAAGATTCTGTTGTGTTGGCGATGGTTCAGCATAGATTTATGGAAGAATTTGGAGTTTTTGTCTCCCTCTTTTAGCCATTGGATCTGGGATTTATGCTTCCACAGGATTTCCTCCTATTTTTGCCTTTCCTCCAAATGAGTGATTACTCCGCCTTCCTCCTCAGCTAGATCTTGACTTCGTCCGTCCGAGATGATTTGTTGCTGGATTCTTTCCAATCTAGATTGGAGTTTTCCTTCCTTCTACTGGATGTTGCCGAATTATTCCCTGTTCCACTTCTTGATTTTGCTCTTGATTTCCTTGAGTCTTAGCTGAAATGAGTGCATTTTACTGCGGCCTTCCTTTCTGCTTTTGTTGTCCTGCCACTAGCGTCTTACTTTGTCTAGGAAGTCAAGGGCACGAAGCCAAAAGGACTCGAACTGGAAGGGTCTCTTTTTGTTCTGATCATTTAAGGCTATTTCAAGCTTTATTGGCCAGTGGTCCAACCCTATTGAGGGTAGGATAGAGGCTTCATAGAAGATATCTAGCTCGATTATGTGCTCTGAGATGAGGAATCTGTCTAGTCTTGAAGCAATCTGTTTGGACCCGCCTCTTCTGTTATTCCAGGTGAATTTCCCGTTTATGGTTGGGATATCAACCACCCTTATTTATACCTGCACTTCTCTAAATCTTTCCATTTCTGGGTCATCTCTGCTTATTCCACCTCTTTTCTCTTCTCGAGAAGTGATTAAGTTGAAGTCGCCTGCCAGGATCCATCTCTGCTCCTGGTGCATACTTTGAATCTTAGTCAGCTGTTTGAGAAACAGGTCTCTTTCTGCATGGGTGTGGGGTCCATAGACAACCAAGATTACACCCATTCTCCTTTTCCTATTAGTCTAAATCTCCCTATGAGGATTCTTGGCATCCCTATCCACTAGTCGGTGAGGACTTCTGCTGCATTCCAGAGAATTGCTATCCCTCCTGCACTCCCTTTGGCATCTATAGTTACTTGTTTGTATCTCGGTTTTATTTTATTGAGAATTTCCTCCATTTTCTGGCCTGGGATTTTAGTTTCTTGGAGTAGCATAATCTGTGGTTTTTCTTTTTTGAGTCTTGCTGCCAGATGTCTCTATTTTCCTTTGCTATTTAAGCCTCTGATATTCCATGATGTCAAAATCATTGGTTAACTTTGGATAGGTTTTGAAACACCGCTGATAGCGGGACCACTCTCCCCGTATTGACTAACATTTCTCCCATGAGTTGGATGGAGTCCTTAAGGTTGTTTCTTCCTCTTTTTTTCCCCCCTTTACTTTGTCCATTATGATCTGGTCTGCTTTCTTTTGAGTATCTTGGTATTCTTCTGGTAAGGCTTTGCCTTTTTCTAGTTTGGTTTTATATTGTTGGAAGGTTTTAGCATACAGTCTCTTTTGTTCTTCCAGAATAATCCTCTCATCTAGGTTCTTCCATTCATTTAGAAATTTTCTCAATACTTCCTCTTCCTGGCTTAGGTCCTCCCTACTGGTCTCCTCGTCTATCTCCATCTATTTAGTTTGTTTGTCTAGTTCCTTATATTTTTCTGTTGGCTCGCTTGGGGCTTTCCTTTTAGCTAGGTTTCTTTCCCAGCTCTCGCTGTAGTCCGAGCCTTTATCCTCCTGATTTTCCATGGGTTTATCTTTCTCATCTTCCTCTACTTGCAGTATTGCAAAATTGTTTGGATTCACTATGATGAATTGTTTTCCTTTCCTATCTTTCTGGGGGGTTTCCTTGTTGGCTTTCCTTTTGCTTCTCACCTCTTGGAATTCCTCCTGGTCTGGCTCTTTCTTTTTTTGCAGGGGCCCTCTACTTTCTTCTTTCTCCCTAGTTATCGGACATTCCTTTGCCAGGTGGCCGTGGGTATGGCACCTGCGACACGTAAACAAGATGTGTTCATAATCTATGTTTTGCTACCAAACTTCTTCATGATATTCAAGCTCTATTGTGTCGGGGATGGGGTTTGCCAGGTTCATGTAGACACAGATCCTGGCATACGAGGTATATCTACCTTTCTTTGTAGTTTTTGCTATTTTCACAAAGCTTCCTATTGAGTTTCCTATCCCCTCCAAGACGTCTGGGTCCCAGAAGTCTATGGGGAGCCTGAATAAGCGGACCCAGACAAGCGCAGCCAGAAAGGTTTCTTTGTCAGGGTTGTAGCATTCTTCCCAGAAACGCATGAACAAACTAGCATTATAATAGAAATACGGTCCATTTTCAAATACCTTATCTCTATCTTGCAGGTTAAAGAAGATTACCATAAAGAAGCCTTTCGCTCCCAGCTTCAGCTCGATGTGGCCTTGGGGCTGCCATATTTGCTGAATCCACTTGGTGAGGTCTCTTTTTGATGGCTAGACTCCTACGAACTTGCAGATAAGGGCGTGATCCCTCATATATCTTATGTACTTTTCTAGTTTGTTTGCTGGGATCACATATTTGGGTTTCTCTGCTATACATGGCAGGCACTTTCCTCTGCGGCCTGTTTGCCAGGTAGTTCCTAGCACTAGTCCCGTGTTCTTCCGTTCCTTTGTCTCCTGGCTACTCTATCCATCTCCTACCACTGTATCCCGGTAGGAGGGGATCTCTCTCCTCCTGAAATCTTCTGTCATACCTTTGTTGCTTTGGCCGTTGTCAGTTCTTGCTGGACTGGGCTGTTGACGGTCTTCCTCCCTTCCTTCGTGTTGCCTCTAGGTTTTCACCTTCTTGCCGTCATTAGGGTTTGATTTACAGAGCTCGCCGATTGAAGGTAATTGATTTTGACTCAACTATCGAGTTTTATTTTATCTCTTTTTCAGACTCATGAATAATAAATGAAAAATGAACCCCCATGGAGTCATCTTTCAACTCTTTCTAACTCTCGAAATATGACAATATTTCGAGTACTTGTCATTTCAAACTCGTTAAAGTAAATGAAATGGCATCTACTTAGTATACGTTTAACCCTTTTTTAGACTAAGATAGACTAATGTATGAAAAAATAATACCTTGGTCACACATGGCTAAGAGGTTCTCTTGAATATTGATTTCTACCTTTCAAGATTTGAGAGACTAACTACGAAAAGCGACCTTGGGAGTTTCATTTTTGCCTCTTTTTCAAAATCTCTAAACATGAAAAAGGCATTGAGTTACCCTCTGTCGGATTCATAAAACTGAAACAACAAAGCATTTGTCACCATGACGAGACCAAGCTACTCCTTCCTAGGGCTCATTAAAAATACTAGGATGGATTCATCCGAAGGATGAACTTATACGACAAGCATATGGTATCCTCTTCAAGCTTGAGATAAAAAATAATGAGGTGCTCACTAGAAATAGTGGGGAAAAATGGAAGTAAACATGTCCTGTATTTTGTATAAAAGCAGCATGTTGCTCTTGAACATGACACTTGTTTGTTTCTCATGACAGGTTTGGGTTATCCTCACTTGATCACTTGCCTTCCTAGGTTTTCGAAATCCATTTTCCTCTAATCTGATTATATCCTATTGTCATCATGACCACTGATACTATGTTGAGTCAAATGCTACCAAATTCTGGAGTCATGTCACCAATATGTTCAAGAGAAGTCCCATCTATAGTTCAAACCACTTATACCATGTTTGAATTTTCTGCAACAATCTTGAATCACTCTTACCAACTCTGCTAAATCCTATGTTTCGTGTCGATGAAGTGGGAAACATTATGGAACTCCTTCGACAAATCACTTCCTGTCGACTCTAGCTCATTGTCTAGGAAGATGATTTAGAAACTCCCTTCTAGTACCTTAAAGCGTGCATGCCTAAATGGTAGGTTCTTTGCATTCGTGATAGGTTCACATCGCTAGCCTTCGATCGAATGATCCCACGAGTGTTCAATTTCAACTTCCATTTTCACACTCATGAATTGTGTTGTTGTACCTTGAGAACCCATCATTGACCGATAATCAGGTGGTTTTTACCATGTTTGAATCTAATACATATGTTCACATGGTGGGATTTGTACTTTGGTCAGATCGAGACATAAATGAAGACCCTGGGTTTCGTCTGATAAATCTAGGCTGTGTGGAGTTATTCACGATTGTAAACATGACCCTTTCTATTTAGATGGCTGCATTAAGGACCCTTAGACCTTTCTAACCCAAAATTCCAAAAATCATTAACACGGGAAAACGCTTACAAACACAACCCTCTGGCATGAATCCTAATGCTTTTCCACATCATCTACTGATGCGATCACTACCAAATTGTAGTATATGAATGGTGCCATGTGTCACTTAGATTTAGCCCACTTAGAAACCCTAATAATTAGCATTAAGTAATTAATTAAAAAGAATAATGATAATAACAAAAATTAAAAAATTAAAAATCATGTGTCGGCCCTTATATTAGGGTTCTTTAGTTTATTTATACCCAGATGCTCAGCTCTTTCTCTCAATAATCTTACATTCATTTCTATCTTTCTGAATTGTCCTGATGATGGACCCCCTTTGGGGTTTGAAACGTCGGCAGAATGAACTAAAAACTGTGGATAATCAGGATCATGAAGCTACAAAAAACTTCCACAGAGGCTTAAAATCCAACACAACCCATAAGGTCCGTTTCTTCCTGCAACATGTTACTCTTTCCATCACATCATCACTCTTTCCAAGTCATCATTAGTTTTCTACTACTTTTAACCTTCTTATTGGGCCATGTTGGATAAATGTTACATCATCACTAGTTTTCTGCCACTTTTTACTTCTATAGAGGAGGGTCTTGAATTCCATGTTTTGTAGCATTTTCGAATGTTATTCAAAAAGTGTACGGGGCACACAATTCATGTTAATCACCTCTGTCAAAGAATTTCTTCATCTTCTAGTTGTAATAAACCGTGACACTCTATGCCAAGTCTTCCTTGACTCAAAACTTTTATGGTGGGATGTGAAGTTATCCATTCATACTAACAGACATTTCTCTATATGATTATTTCTATCTTTGTGTTGTGCCTCCATGCCAACATCTATGCCTCCATGAATTTAAAATTGGTGTGGAACATTTTCTATCAACTAAAAACAACATTCCCATCAAATAAATTCTTGTCTCTCAACTTCTGTTAATCACGCTACCACACCAATGTGCCCATCGCTATACCTTCTTCAACTTGAACTTGCCGTAGTGCATTGATGTGTCTTACCATCTATGATCTTGCATCATCACACTGCCACTTATCACACTATGAGTGGTTCCATGTATCACCTAAAAAAGGGCCAATTGGGCACTCGAAAATGCCAAATATGCATGTCATGTGTCCTTTCCACATCATGCCACATCATCACTAGGTTGAGCTTCCCTGCCAACTAGATGCCAGATCATCTATATGAAGGAGGGTATGGGGTTTTGTGTTTCTATGTTAAATCCTTTGTTACTTGAAAATGGTTTGGACTATTGATTTATATTATTTGTGGTGACATACACTTCTCCTTCTCGTGCCTTATATTAGTTGCGCCAAAACTTCACAAGTTAGGACTTAGACCTAGTGTGGCATGACAGATATCACTAGACAACAATTTATGTGTTCCATTGTTTCTTGTTGGCCTATTTGTGTTTCCATTGATGTCACTTGTTGAAGTGTGTACTCATGAGTCTCTATGTATCGTCTTGATACTATTGTATAGTTGTTGAGGTTTTTCATGCTAATGTAGAATTTTTTCATATGTATTAGAAGGTTTGTAGAAGAGGTGTCATAAGGTAACATGGCCTCATCTGAAGTTGAGCTAACTTGTATGAGAGGTCTACTTGATGGTGTGTGTGTGATTTCTTTATGAAATACAACTATGTTCTTGATGTCAATATGAGTTTGGAGGGATGGTTTACAAGTTATTTCACTCCCCTGAAGCTTTGGTGAAAGTATTAATGAACATGCTTATGTTTTAGGCCAGTTTCAGCCATAGGCGCATGGAAGGAAGGTCATGGAAGTAACTGGAACTCTCTGGATGCTAGGAAAGAAGCTTATGGGAGCGACAGAAGCTTTCCATTAGAATCCTTATAGTGCAGAGAGAGTGATTGACGAAGAACAACCCCAGTTGCATGGATGAAGATTTGAGGGAGCAATTGAAACTCTATAGTCACTATCTTGTAGTTACTGTGCAAGAAACGAGAGCTGAGTTGGTCTAGTGTTGTGCATGCGACTGAGGAATAACATGAAAAACTCATTGGATTCCTCACACTCTCCTTGAATTAAATTGTTTTTGGTGGAGCTTATTGATGGAATTTTCTAGAAAAAGGTCAAGACGAGTTGTGGAGCCTCCAAAAATTGATCAAGTTTGAAATTATCAAAAGGCTAGTCAAAAGAGTGTTTTGATATGGTCAAGGTGCCAATCTCAATCATTTATGAAGTGTGTGAATAGGTTTTGTGTGAGCTCCATCATCTGAAAAATTAATTGACTTAACCATCTCCAAATTCTACAAATACGAGAAGTAAAGATGCTAATTTGTTGGTTCTCTAGCAGCGTGAGTGAGTGAGTGAGTGTGCATGTAGAGAAATTGCACAAACCCATGAATGTAGGAGTGAGTTCAGAGTTTCAGAATTGTAGTGTGCACTTCAGAATAATCTTCCAGCTATGTTTTTCATAGTTGTGTGAAGATATTGAAGATAATATTGGAGAGTGTGTGTTGAGAGAATTATTCTCTCATTTGGAGTGTGGTTTTGAGGCTACATGATTGTACTTATTTGTTGCTAATCTTGTTTATGAAGTAATATTTTTAGTTCAGAATTTCATTATCATATTGCATATTTATTTTCACTTGGAGTGGGGGCTTCAAGAAAAGTGCATGTTGATTGTCTATTATAGGTGTGGGTGCTCCAAGTTGACTATAGCCAACATTTTGCATTTCAACCACGAGGTGGGTGCTCCATTTCTAGTGGTGGCTAGCTTATGTAATGTAAATGAGAATAATTTTGAAGCAATAGTTAATAAGAAGAAACACCAAACTATTTGGTGGTTTTTTTTCTCTAAAGGGGGGTTTTTCCACCGAAAATTGATGTGTCTACATGTGATGATTTCTTACGTGTTTCATGTGCATGATATTGTTATATTTGTTGAAATGAATTTCTAAATAAGTTTTTAATTGCAAAAATTTTATAATATTCTTGTAATACTAATTCACACCCCCCCACCCCCAGTATTACTTTTGTCTAACAATTACTATCAGAGTCGTCTCATTTGTTGTAGCTTGACCGCTGAAAGAACAATTCAAGAAGGGACAATGGATGGCCATTATGTGAAAGTTTCATTTTTTATGCTAAGAACTATAATATATGGAGGATGAGAATGGAAGGGAATCTCATGAGTTTGGGTGTTGATTTTTTCTACAAATATGAGAAGGAAAGAAGCTCATTTGTTGGTTCTCTAGCAACTTGAGTGAGTTAGTGAGAGTGCATGTAGAGAAAGTGCACAAACCCATGAATGTAGGAGTGAGTTCAGAGTTTCAAAATTAGAGTGTGCACTTCAAAATTATATTCCAGCTATGTTATTCAAAGTTGTGTGAAGAGATTGAATATAATAATGGAGAGTGTGTGTTGAGAGAATTATTATCTCATTTGGAGTGTAGTTTTGAGGCTGCATGACTGTACTTATTTTTTGCTAATCTTGTTTATGCAATGATATTTTTAGTTCAGAATTTCATTATCATGTTGCATAATTATTTTTACTTGGAGTGGGGGCTTCAACCAAAGTGCATGTGGATTTTCTATTGTAGGAGTGGGTGTTCTAAGTTGGTTGTACCCAAAAATTTCTCATTTCAGTCACAGGGTGGGTGCTCCATTTCTAGTGATGGCTAGCTGACGTAATGCAAATGAGAATAATTTTGAAGCAATAGTTAATAAGAAGAAGCAACAAATTGTTTAGTGTTTTTTTTTCCCTAAAGGGGGGTTTTTCCACCTAAAATCGATGTGTCCACATGTGATGATTTCTTATGTGTTTCATGTGCATGATATTGTTATATGCGTTAAAGTGAATTTCTAAATAAGTTTTTAATTGGAGAAATTTTATAATATTCATGTAATACTGATCCAACCCACCCCCCCACAGTATTCCTTTTGTCTAACAATTACTATCAGATTCGTCTCTTTTGTTGTAGCTTGACCACTGAAAGGATAATTCGAGAAGGGACAATGGATGGCCATGATGTGAAAGTTTCATTTTTTTATGCTAAGAACTATAATATATGGAGGATAAGAATAGAAGGGCATCTCATGAGTTTGGACGTTGATGTTTTCTCTACTGTAGTGACTGGTTATTGCTCCTGATGTAGTTTGTTCAGACCCTCGATGTGTTGTAGGGAAAACCCAACATCCCCCCTCCCCCCCACCCCCAATTATTCAAATAATGGAGACCCTTTCATATTTTTGGCTAACAATTTTATGATTTTCATTTAAGTTAGTTGTCTTACAATTTTGTCATTTTTTTATTTTCATTGGATTTCTATTTTGATTGTTTCATCGAATTCTAATTTTCACTAGTTTTCCATTGATACTTGTTTCGCTTCATTTGGTTAACCAGTTTGTAAATAGCACTCCTTTGAAGTTTGATCTTTTTCTCCCCTAGACTAAAAAGTCTAAATAAATGTATGATATTTCATTTTTTGCAATTAAAATCGTCATTCATTGTGAATATTAACTCTAAGTTAATTTTTACTAATTCTTTCATTTTTTGCTAATGGTCCTACAAAATGGCGTAGCTAAATTGTACAACAGATGAAAACATGTTTCGGGATATTGGTAATTCACTCCAATTTTTTATTTTAAAACAAATTTCCAAACCCAAAACCCCAAAATTGTAAAGTGGCTAAGGTCCAATTTGTAGGATTGTCAATTCACGTGGGCCCATTTCACATCCCTTCTCTTCCTTTCAAAAAATGTGATCTAAAAAAATTTACGATAAAAACTTACGATTGCAAAATCACGATATCCCGATATCGCATGTCACAATTTCATTAAGCACTTCCATTATTCATTTATGATTTTACGATTTGAAAAAAGGGGATAGATTTTTGATCAACTCCTTATACCTCCCAACTATGATGACCTCACCCACCCTCCACCACATTACCTTATCCCTCCACCTATATTTTTATTATAATATATTATATTATAATTATGATTTAATTAATATAATATTTATATTCTAATTAGATTATATTATTTTTTATATTAATCATTTGTTTATGGTATCATTAAGATTACTATATAATTATATTAATAATGTTGTAATTTTAAATAGAGTTGGATTTTAACTAAAATTATTTTTTATTTTTAACCCACGCAACAGAAATTCCAAAATTCTGGTAATTTTAAAACACCAACTTTAGAAGCTCATAAGTAGAGTTTTACTTGGACCAATTAGGACCAGGACAGCTCATTGGAAAGATAAAATTATGGAGAATAATTTTCAAGTAGTTTCATTTCTATATTTGATCATTTAATAGGTCTAAAATTCAGTAGAAGATCAAGCTCTGAATTTTTTAAACAAAACTAATTTTTTGAGTTTAATTTTCTGCATTCTCTTTTTCCCACAACTTCTTCTAAGTGGAGATCCATTCGTCTATGTTACTCTTGACCAATTAAATCTTCACAGACATTAATAGAAAGCTCAGATTTCTTTTGTTTTAATTATGTAATTAAATTTTGATTTGATATGTTTTAATTCTAGATTTGGTATTTTGATTTTATTTTTGCATTTTAATTTAGTTTTAGATTTGTTGTTACACGAAAATAGTTGAAGAGATGAGGAGAACAAGATCTCAATCAATAAGAATGCTCAAGAAATAGAAGAATGGAATTTTGGTCTAATGAAAATTAGAGCAGATTTATTCTTCAACAAACTTTCTTATTGAGAATTCTTTTGTAAATACTATAAATAACATATTGTAAGATGTATTAAGTGGGGGCTTCACTTCTCTGCAATTCTAGGATTCTTAAAGCACTACTGTAATAGGAATTTAGTTTTGTAGGTGAGAGGAGAGAAAATCTCAGATCTGCGGATTATTGAGGGTTTTTCTTTTGCATTCTGAATTATATATGATGGGCAGAGCTTGCACTACTATAGTTCTTGTTGTAACAACAGAAGTTCAAAGATTGTAGAGGACTTTTGGAAACCAGAGCTAGAGAAACGGATTCAAGAAATTGGTATTTCTAATACTATTTTTTTAAATACTAGTTTCATTTTATGATGGTAGGAATGTGTCATTTTATTTTTATTTGTGCACTATTATTGATATGATTAATTTGTCTCAATTATATGTTATTATTTATCTCTTACCTTATGGGTTAAATTTTTATTTCTGAGTAACTATTTACTCATAAATTTGTCTTTCAATATTGATTTAACAAATAGTGATATGTTGTGAACTATTTCCTCATATTATTGTTTTATTATTCGAATTATTGATTTAACAATCAATATCATTTTGTGAACTACTTCCTAAATGTTGTTGGTTGATTAATTTAGTTAAGCAATCTTTGAATAGAATGTGTTTTGGTATTAATAATGTTTGTTAATTGATCTACTTCGTTAGTTTGATATTCATTATAAGCCATACATATTTAAATCCCAATCATTTAAATATATTTCTCTTGGTTAGGTCAGATCTATATCTACCTAATTGAGATAGGATTAGGATTTAGTTCATTTTGCTTGCATTTTAGCATTAATTTAACATTTAGATTAATTCTACATTCCTAGAAGTCCTCTTCCCAAAGAGGAAAACTTTAGTTGTGGCTTGGTTGAGCCCCATATCATCTTAAGGATCACATTCTTGCATGATCAACAAGAAGGCTATTCTGATGTCTCTTCTCTATTGGTAGATGAAAGCCATATTTTAAACCATCAGAGATAGATAGAAGGTAATTGGACCTAGTTAAACTAGACAGAAATACCATTTCAAAAGAAAAAGAGTTGCATAAGGTTTGGACTTGGCGGTCTCCCCTATAATGTTGTACGCAGATAATTTCGAGCCTTCAACACTTTTGGTGCTAAAAGGAAGGTCTGAAACTTGTTTTCTATTAGAGTCTTTGTATTCCAACATTTTACTTTTATTACAATGGCTCCTCTTAAACTTCTAATTTGGAGTTGTATTTCTGGACATGCATGCACCAATACTCCACTAGAAGTGGTAAGAATCTTGTCTCCAGTAAATTTTAATGGTAAGAGGAATACTTCTACATTTAATCATGCTTTACAATTCATTCAAAAAAATTCAAATCCTACTTTTCATGATATTGATGAAGGCATTTTATGTAGGATTTTTACTCTTACATTCTTGGCAAAAGCCAGAAGCGGGTGTTAATCACTTCTAGTTGCTTCAATTCACAACTATGATCAATTTATTATAATGTTTCATTGTAAATTTGATGATTATTTCTAGGAATAGGTATGTGACGATTTTGAAGATTTACGAAGGTTTGAAAATGAATCTTTCATTAATTTTTCCATTCAATTTCGTTTAATTTTATTGAGATTTAAAATTAAAGATAAAACTTCGAAAAGGGAATTATTAGATTGGTTTGAATATATTTACTCTCTTCCTCCCATTTATAATCCATGTGAAATTATTACAAGCTTTGATCAATCCTCTTAAAATTTTATTAACATAATTTAAGATTTCAATATGGAGATGCAAACAAATGATGATGAAGTGGTCTCTATTATATACGATGAATCCCTTCATTTAGTACACACTTTATACAATATTAATAATGATCAAGATGCACCTTCACATATTAGTGAATCTCAATCAAAAAGTTTGGAAAACTTCGCTAATCAACACAGGAAGATACTAGCAATAATCTTAGAGAAAAGGATGCCTTGAAATCTGAAAATTATTGTGCAGTAAATTAAAAAAATCAGTGTAAATCACCAAGTACAAGCAATAATTAAAGTTTTAAATAACGCGCAATTTGTTGTACAAATTTCTGAATTCTTTCATGATGAGAAAATACCAAATTCAATATAGTAAAACAACATTCTTCAAGAAAGTCAAATTAGCTATGTAAATAATCTTAAATCTGAAATTTTCAATGAAGAAAATGCACACCAATTCCCAAATAGAGACATTTTCAAATGCATTGTTTCAGATTCACATCTTTCCCTTTACGCTGATATTTTTCTTGATAGCAATTTATCCCCTCTTAACATTAATGTTATTCCAAAAAAAAAGGAGGCTAGTATAAATGAATTTCCAATGAGTTTTTATCAAGATAGAAAATCAAACATTGATCATTATTCTCGCATTAATATTTCTTGTTGTTTTGATACATTAGATGAGATCGAAAGGAATTCAAATGAAAGTCACAAGGTCATTTATGATAGTTACTTTGACATTGAGGATGTTTATTTGTCTTCTTCTCAATTGAACCCTCATGATCAAAGTCAAATTATATGTGAAAATGAAGAACACTTTAACTCATAAATTGTTTCAAATAGTTCTGATTTTCAAACAATCAATCATAATCATGATTTCAGCATTCAATAAACCATTCCAATTTATCATTTCTATCACGATCAAGCTCTCAATCCTATCCATAGTCATAACCCTCTTCACAAATCAGTATTGGAAATCATACTAATATCATTATTTTGGTCAATTATTGTGGAGAGGAAATTGCTTTAAGTCAATCCCAATTATGTTGTAACAATAATTGTAACACTAGTGTAAACTAAGACTTGATTTGTTGTGGTTCCTTCATTTATTTTGTTTCTTTTCAGATTTGTATTTTATCTTCAATTTTCGATTTTTAGATACTTTGTGCTGGCATATTGAGTATCTCAGTATTGAACACTCAATTGATGTGTTGCTTGAATGGGAAAATGAAGTTTCACATCATAATCATGAACATCAAGAGCTATTAATCTTCCAATTTCAATTGATGTTCATTTCTTATCAATTACTACTTTCCTCTTCAAAACAGTACAAACAACAGAATGTATTTTCATAATGTGACCAGCAATCTAATTCAATTAATAATCTTTTGTTGAATTTATCGAACTTCCATCCATTTTTCATTGACTCATTTGAAAAAATTTAAAAAGTTTTCCTACATGGAAGGTTATTAATAATTTAACATATACACATAACATTAACAAATTTATGTAGGGCATTATATCTAAAAGCTCATTTCCACAATTTGGTCTGTCATCTTCCCTTTTAAACCTCTTTCAATCATGAATGGAAATTCATCCAGATTTCTATGATCCAATTGAAATTCAACTGGAAGAGACATTTCAAGAGAAGGTAATTGTAAATAAGTTCCCAATAAATGTATATTATTCTTTCATATTTACCTTTCTTAGTTTACTTATATTTGTATTTTTGGTACTAATATTTGACCTGTACATACATGCAGGAATTAAAAGGAGAGAGAGGTTATAATGGAAGTATGACTATAATTAGTCATGTTTTCTTCATTAAGTTATAAATAGGAATATATTAATTTAAATTAGATTTCTTTTATGTTTGCGTTTATTTCATTATTGCAGATTTTTAATAAGCAAGTAATGAATCCAAGTTCTTCTGGGCATCCCCTTTCATTTTTGAAAAAGAAGATTAGAATATTTTAGAAGCTCTTGAATATTCAAATCATACATATTTGTGAAAGTACTTAATCACCCCCTTTTGAAAAAAATCCATCACATCAATTAAATATACGAAGAAATTTCAAGAATTTACTACAGCTTGGCAATTTTTTTATTTTCAAGAATTTTTTAAAAAGAGCTCATTCTCACCACTCTTGTCCTCGGATGTAAATTTGAGGTGGATGCAATTTGAAAATTCATTACTTAGAATTTTAAAATGAATAAAAGGATGGTCTTTAACATATGAAAATGTTGAGAAATGCATGGGAGAACTTAAAGATTCAAAAGGTAAATTTACAATCAATATTCTTCTAGGTATGCATTTTACAAGTTCATCTTTATCTGTTGTTTGATTTTCTTTTTTATATTTTATTTCTTATTTATGTTTTGTTTCTCTTTGTTGGTTTTCATCAACTTGATTGTGAAGACCTGAAATAAGAAAGCAACCAACCCTTTTCAAATCTGCAACATGATTTAGGGAAGTATTATTTGATATTCATCAGAATTTGAGTATTCCTTAATTTTACTTTCATTCATTTAAACCTCAATAGGCCCTTAAAATAGTATCAGAAGATTCATACCAGAGCATTCTAATATCATATTCTCATCATTTGAAAGCCCTGATAAAATTATTCCCTGATATAATATTTCTAATAATTGATAAAAGGAGATTTTTGTTAAAAGATGAAATTGAGCTAAGCACTTCTTTATGAATATGATAATGAAATAACCTGACCCCACACAATTACCATTTAGGATATCAAAACATTTCAATATGAACTTCATTTCTCCAATACTGCGATATCTATACATCTAGAATATTCCCTTCTCGCTCATTCTCTGAAAATGACTTTGCCAATATTGTGATGTCCATACAACCCTGGGTCCCGATACAACATTTAAATTCAATTATAAAAAGATATTGTATCTGTTCATAAATCACAATTTTGATTGGGGAATATGTTTAAAGGTTTCGATGTCCCGGATCAGATATGAAATTAAATATACATGATGAAACTATCCGGTCTGTTCTTCATTGCACATTGGTGCATCAATGATGTTACAACCCGAACTCAAATCTTCTGATTGTCGTCACATTCTCATTATCGTAAGAATAATATCAACTCCTTCTTTTATTAATAGTTCCAATCTCCCGATATGATTATTCTTTGATATCGCACTCACTCCATTGCAGTTCCAATCGCATATGCTCATATAGAAAAATTTTTATCACAACGCTTGTATCACATTGCAAATCTAAAATGAAACCTTGTCTTTACATCCTCTGATGCGATAAACTTTGGTATATTCTTCTCTGCCATTATCTTTTAACTATTGTATAACACTCAATCACATATTGGTAAAAGGTGAATCTTGTAGCTTTGAAATTATGTATAAGAAGGAAACTTGCGATGTGAAACATCCAATGAGGCATTTTGTTGTATAAAAGACTTCAAGGCATTCTTGGACAACTGTGGTGCTAATTTAAAAATTGATAAGAAATTTGGAACAAGTAAATCTAATCGACCATGGTTAAATCACTTTTTATTTCTCTTATATTTAAGTTTTAGATATATCACTCTATATTTAATATATGAAATTCAAAACCTCTCCATCTTCACATATATATTACATTGTCTTGGATTTGGCTTTGATTCTGAACAATTTACAAAAAATCATGGAGTCAATATGAAACTTGTAGTACTAAGAGAACATTCATCGTTGTCATTCATTAAGAAGCATAGATTCATCCTTATTTATTATGGATTTGGTGTACTTATGATTCCTTTAAATCGAAACATTTCTTTCTTAGTTTACTCCTCGCTTTAGTATATATTTAATAAATGATAATTTTGGGTTATGTTGAAGCCTCGAAAATCGCTGCAACAACATTGGGGGATAACCACCCGGTCCGGACCTTAGTACAACTCCTTTTCTGTTTGGGATGGTGGCTCCGACTAGAGATAACGGGACCAGTTTCCCGGTAATGAATAAAAGGGATGGATGGGTGATGAATAGTTTGCTTTGGTGATAGGCGACTAGCTTATTCTATTGACAAGAAATAGGGAAACTAATACAAATCCCGGGAACAACTTATTCATTCGGAATGCAGCGTTAAATAATTTTTATCTATATAACAGGCATGTAGATGACTCTGTAAAATAAATATGAGATATTCAATCATTCAAAGATTACTTCATATGAATAGTCACAATGAAGCGATAAATACAAATTACTGCATTCACTGATTATATCATTGATACATATATACGATTGAAAGAGAAGCATGCGATAGACAACCAATAGTGGAATGCATAAAGGATGCTGCGAAAGCCACATATATATATATATATTATATATAATATAATATATATATATATATATATATAATAATTAGTATAAGCCGATAATAGCAAGAGCGATTAAACAACATTCATATAACAGGAAATGAGTACAGATGCAGAATAATAGTACCAATGTGAGCTGCCGATCAATCCCAAATATCAATCGCTATTCGCTCAAAATTCCTCCTTCAACACAGAAATGCTTTTAAACAAAGACAGTAGTGCACATTTGCATAAAAACCTTCCTCATTAAATTTAGAATAATTGGTCTAGTTTCATAAAAGAATATCCCTGAAGTACAATAGTGCAACTTCAGGGTTTAAATCATATACAAAACTTTACGACCCTTTATAAATGCATGAAAGGGTCTATAAATACTACTAAGCTAAAAAACCTATGAAACAAAATCCTACTAAATTGGCATTAGTAAATGCGATCTATTTCTCTGGGGCGATCTGGCAGTCGGCGATGTGAATCATGACTCAAGTTGTTTGCCTTTAAACCTGAGTTGGCTTATCGCAAGCATCGGCTCCACTTCTAGCGGTCTGTTGAGGCGCAAGCTGAATTGGGCAACAAAGGTGGCATCCTGAATATCGGGTATGATATACCCGACAGCATCTGTGAGGCATTTTAAGGCGGCTCTTTGGCTGTATGGCTTCACTAAGAAGAACCAATAAGCATCCCATGTTAAACTGTTGATTCCAGCGATTAATCTTCCGTTTTTCTCCAGCTCCGGGTAGCATGAATGTTCCAACATCTTTGTCGCTGTTAATTGACCTGGAGTACATTGGGAAATCATATTAGACAAATAAAGCGTATTATTTACTAATTCAACCAAATTTCCAGTGGTTGCTTTGCATCTGAAAATTGCTCTTTCTGCCTTCATTAGCTGTGATTTCCATTCTGTGAATAATATTTCTTTGTGCGATTCCAGAATTCTCGGTAGATTAGTCACTTGGCCTTGATCGGAATCTTGCCATTCTATAAAATTTGTCAGTGTTTCTTCGGCCTGATCCAAATCAGTCCTTGATTTTTCTACCTTTTCGCTTATGGATGCTACTAACTCGCACAATGGTTCTGCTTGTGTAATCTGCTGACATAGGAGCTTAACCTGATTAATCAATGCCTTATTTAACTGAAGCGCTTCTGCTTTGAATTCATCTACCTGAGGGAGCTTTTTCATTTGCTCAATTTGAGTGGACAATTGAGCGATTTGCTCATCTTCAGCTTTCATTGTTCCCTCAGTCGATATTCTTAATTTCTCCAATGCTGCCGATAGTTCCTTTTGTCTTTGGATTGCGCCCTCGTCAATCCTTTGTTTCTCCTCTTGTAATTGCTTAGTCAGCTGATGATTGCTCTGTTGCTGTACTAGCAATTCCTGCTCCGCCTGCTCTGCCTTCTGCTGAACTTCCGATAATTTCGCCTGTAGCGAAGAGATGTCTTGATCCTTTGCTTTCAATAAACTACTCACCTCCGATGCTTTATCAATGGTTGCCGCCGAATATGCTCCAGCATATTGCAATAGCTTGGTTAAGTCATCGGAGGGGTCGAATTCCTCTTTCCACACAACATTGCCCGTCACTGTTAATTCAGGGAATAGAGAAGGTTGATCAGCCCTTCTCCTTTTCCTCTGTCACTTTACAACAGCTTTATGCTTAGGGCTATAAAATACATCCAAAGGGGGAATCTCTTCAATTTGCAAAATGATTTCGCCCGATGGACCTTTAGGAATTCTCTCTATTTCTTTTGATTTGAGTAGGTCACTGGTTTCGCCAGAAACCGGTTTCGATGTCACTTCCTGCGTGTCGCCTTCTTTAGAAACCTCATCATCTCTTGAGCACTCTAGGTTGCCAATGATTGAATTGAATTGCTGCCATTGCTGGAGCAAATTCGGATCAACTAGTGTATCATCATTAATTTTAGAGCTACTCTCTTCCTAGGCTTTCGCCTGGGTTTCTTCTTGTTGCTGCACATTTTCTTGGGTTTCTTCCTGCCTCTGATTATGCACTTCCTCCTGCTGCTTTGATGTAGTAGGAGGTGGCATATTACTGCGCTGTTCAGGCTTGCTTGATTTTGTCGTCGTCGGACTAGTTGCTAACAGGTCTAGAGGCAGAGTTTGCAACCTCTGTTCTCTAATTCTGTTGAATTCGGCTAGCCCTTCATCGTTGTATACATTTCTGGCAAGCGACTTAACTTGATACAACGATTCGGCCAATGCAAACAAATCTTCGAATTTGTCTTCTTTGTGCTCGACCTTGGCCAATTTGGCCTGGTCAAGCGCATTGTAAGCGATTTTCCTTGGATCATACTGCCTGCTTGGCAGAGTAGCCAGAGTGAGTGAATTTATTTTCTCAGCTTCTTTCTCTGCATGTTTGATATCATGCATGGTATAAATTCCAATTCGTAAGGGAAAAGAGGGCCAAACATGTTTTTTCACTTTTTTCAGGGTCTGAGTAACCCCATCAATATTGATTTGATAAGATACTTCCCTGGCAAGTAACTTATCGTGGATTTAAAGTGGGAGCACATGCGGCCTGGCCTGACTGCCAAAAACTCTGATGTAGGTGAATTTCTCCTCCCCAAACGAACTTGCTACTGCAGTCAAATCTACCCCTGCTTGTTCAGAAATCTTCGGGGCAGGTTTATCAAAAATGGAGTAATGAATTGGCAACATAAAACCGTTGCAGATTTGATAAAGGTGATGTTTGTAATTGGTCTTCCACAACTTTTGATGATATATGTGAATGGGTGTGGGGTCTTGCGACATCCACCTCCATCCAAGCACAGGAAACTTAGAATTAAAACATAATACATCCATCACATAGGCGCTGTAATAAAATGGCGGAATGAACCTCTCTCTGACGCGAGAGTTAAACTTGAAATCGAGAATGGCTTTGGCTAACTTGTCGGATAATATATCCGCCCAATCCATAATCTTGCCACTACATGTCGCCTCCATTAAGGGGACAATTTCTATGGTAAAATTGGCGGAGTCATTCAATCCCCATAGCCTACACAACATAATTCCAGCATAGCAGTAAGGACAACATAGGGAGTCGACTGAGTACTTACCCGAGGATTCATGCTTGTGTTTTGCTAGATTTTGTCTCCAGCCTCGAATTGGTTCAAACTCGGTCTCGTTCTCTGCTAGAAATTTCTCCAGAAATGCCGCATTATATTTTTTCTCTTCTACCGGTAGGTGATACATTTGCCTTAGATCTTCGGCTCAAAAAGAACCGAAAATCCTCCCATCCGCAGTGCTAAAAAATCTATTGGTAATTGGGATCTCTTGGATTGCCCACCTTACCACATCCGTATATGGGAGAATTTGCATCCGTGACACTATTCTGTGCAGAAAGGAGTTGGCCAGGTCATTTAAATTGGCCTTAGATTTGCTGGTACTATCGCATGAGATTTCTATCCTGGTCACCTTTGGCTCTTCGGCTTTAATTAGATTATATGTTCCTTTCCAAGTGGCCCTGGTAAGTCCCAAGCATGTCGTATCTGATATAAGCCATTTCTTCTTACCGCTTGAATCAACAACAGCTTCCCTTGCGGCTGGCGAAGCAGTAGGCATTGTAGTCTTTTTGGACTTCTTTCCCATTCCACTTAATTCTGTCTCTGTGGAAGAATCCTGCACAGAGCGAAAGATAGGCGTAACACAGGCAACAATAACATGAATTGAAAAGAATGAGGTATATATATCTAGATGCATTCATAACGATCAATTGACTTAAGATGGCCTTCGGATCAAATCCATGGATAGATCACAAGCTTGCTGTTTTCATTAAATGGCTGTTAAGGCCTGTCAATCTCATTAATACCAGTCGCTTCGGTTAATGGCCGAATGATTTATTTGAATCATGCCTTGGGCGATTTGGTGGTTGAACGCGGATGAGCATATTTTCAAAAGATATTGCCTTAATTACAAATAAGTCGTATTAAACTGCCTTTATGATTTTTACTTTGAAAACCGTGCTTTTTACCCTTTTTGCAATCGGGGATCGGGGAAATCCTAAGTTTTTGCTTCGGTTTCATTTGGAATCCCCGATCGCCGATAGCGATATCGCATCGCGTCCGGAGTAGCGAGTAGGGTCGTTTAGAATGTGGGCATGGTGAGTCACCGATCGCCGATAGCGATATCACATCACATCGAGCGAGGGGGAGCTTATTTGTACTTTAAGTATTATCGCCGATTGCTGATTGCCGATTTCGCATCGCATCAGAGCAAGGGTTGTTAATTGTGTTACTTTATGCTTTGCCGATATCTGATAGCGATTTCACATCGGCGAAAATCAAGATGTCCCTTAAGTTGTGCTCTCTTTGTCATTGCGATATGCGATCTTGCGATCGCTTTATCGCAATGATAAAGATAAATCATTTTACGTTGGGGTTTTTTGATTGGTTTTATTGAAAAGGCCTTTTAATAATGTTTTCTTTTATTCCTTCAGGCCTTTTTGAAATAGAACTTTAAATTGATGCCAATTTAAAATAAAAATTAAAAAGGGACCCATTTCACATTATAGTTTTTGGGATAGTGATGATATGAAATGGGGGGTTGTTGTATGGCACAACAATTGGCGATTCGCTGGAAGAAACAGTTATCTCTGAAAAGTATAGTAATACTTAGACTTTTTTCAAAATAGGAATTTTATTCAAAAGGGAAAATTCTAATATAACTAGGTATAGTTGCACTCTTGACAAAACAAAACTTTCTTTGCTAATTTCCTCTTTTGTTAAAAATAGAGACATTCTAGATTTTAAATTGGCGTTTGTTGGTTGGTATTGATAAAACAAAGAACTTTTTCCAAATCAGCTATTAAAATTAACTCCTTTGTCACAGGTAGAGCCTCTGCTGCCAGAAAACGTCCATAGTTTCGGCGGGGATACCTTTTAACCATATCATTGTCTATTGTCCCATTCACCTTAGAGCATGATTAACAGAATGAACTCAAAATATGTTTTTTCACTGGTGTGGTGGCCAGTTAAGTGACAATGCCATTCACTGGTAGTAATCTAACCGAACAAGTTGGCTTGTGATGAGACCCCTTGTCTTACAATTGAAGCCATTACCCTATTTGGTATGCAGTATTGGTAATGTCGGCTGAACTATTTCCCTATCAACATGGTAAGAAGGCTTGTAATAAGACCTCTTAACTTTTATATCCAGTATTCTTGGAATTGCACCCTGAATAATCATGAACTTGAGTAAATGGGATAGACAATTTCCTTCTTAAGATAGGATGGATGACAAGGTAAGAGTTGGAGATGATGAGTTTGGATTAGCTCCTCTTTTAATATTGATAACCCTTTTGTAACCAATTTGAAAAATCTAAAAAGATTTACAAGATTTATAAACTTCAAGAGGGGTTCACTAGGATTGTAGTGTAGTTTCAGAATGCAATTATAACTAATTTCCTAGAAATCATTCCTTTTGTTTAAGACTTCTATTTATTTAAAAGTAAATATCGCATTGCTTGTTTTGAGAAACTCTTTGAATACAGCAAAGGTCAAATAGAAAATGCCTTACAGTTTTATTTTCTAATGTTGCTACAAACTATAAAAATGCTATTAAAAGGAGAAGGGTTTACCTCCTCAGTTGAAAATTTTCTTTAAGATTAGACCATTAATAGGGAGAGAATCTCTCAACCCTGATAAATCTTGTAGCATGAAGGTCGAATGGCCTATCTTTTCACAGATCTAAAACGGTCCAAGCCACATCTTCTGGAATTTGGTTTGTTTTCCTTTATCTTCATGGGCTTTGTCCCATTGCAGGACTAAATCACCGACTTGAAATTGCTTAGAACCAGATGAAATTGAATCAAATGATGACTTGATGATCTGCTGATGTTTCGCATGAATGATTTTGGTCTTTTCTCTTTCTTCTTCCAGTTTTAGGATTTGGTCATGTCTAAGCTATAAGGAAGAAGAAGGGTTTTCTTCAATAAATTGAACTAGGGCTAGAGAAGGAAGAATAAGATTTGTTGGTAGTACAGCTTCTTTTCCATAAAAACGTTTAAATGGGGAAGAACCTATAGAAGCTTTTTGTGTTATCCTGTCAGCCCATAATGCAAATATTAAAGATTTGTGCCAGTTCTTATGATTCTGTTCGATAGTTCGCTTGATAATTTTGATAAGGTTTTTGTTTGTAGATTCACCCAAACCATTGCCCTGAGGATAATAGTTAGCAGAATATTTAAGTTTGAATCCTCTTTTGATTGCGAAATCAAACATATCATTGCCTGAAAAGTAAGATGCATTATCAAAAACAAGAGCATTCGGGACACCAAACCTGGTAATGATGAATTGATCTATGAATTCAATAATGGCTTCAGAGTTTGTTGTCTTTAACGAAATCACTTCAACCCACTTGGTAAAGTAATTGGTAGCAGTAAGGATATACTTATGCTGTTTGGAAGAATTAGGAGTAATTTCTCCGATAATGTCCAATCCCCATTGCTCAAATGGTTGTTCAATGTTGACTGGTTGCAGAGGGAAGGTTGATTTCTTTTGTCTTCCACTTGAAGTTTGACAATTTCAGCATTTCCTCACATATTCATGAGCATCTCTAAACAGAGTGGGCCAGTAATACCCAGCATGGATGACTTTGTGAGCTGTGGTATCAGCTCCGAAGTGGCCTCCTGCTGGTCCGTCATACAATTCCTGCAAGACCCTTTGTGCTTCCTGTTTTTCAAGGCATATTAATAAAATGGAATCATAATTTTTCCTAAACAGCACATCATCAATAATGGTAAAAAATTTTGCTTTCAATCTTATGGCCCTTTTGTTTTTGTAGGACAAGTTGGGAAGTGCATATCCATTTTTCAAGTAAAATATTAAATCAGCATACTGTGATTCAGAGTCAATGATACTTATCTGGTTGATGGTTTCAGATTGATATGTATCGCTTGATTCCGGAATGTTGGATGCTCCTGCCAATAACCTGCAAAAACCTTGGCCTCTAACAATCTTTGTTGGCTTGATTTCTAGGTCATATTCTTGAAGTGTTGTTACCCAATTTGCCCTTTTTTCTCCCAGTTCTCTTTGGATTAATAGTTGTCTAACTGAGGAGAAAGGAACTATAACCTTTGTATGGGCTTTCAACATGAAGGGTCTGTAATGTTTAACCACTTTATATACAGCAAAGGCTTGTTTTTCTACTTCAGAATAGTTTAGTTCTGCACCTTGAATATTTGAGCTATAGAATGAAATTGGTGCTTCCAAAATGTGATCGTTGATCTGTGTAAGTACTGCAGCATAAGAGGAATCGGATGCGATGGTATACAATGTAAAATGATTAGAAAAATTTGGAGTATTTAGAGCTGGGGCATTGTTTATTGACTGTTTGATTAATTCAAATGCTTCCTTTTCTGGCGATCCCCATTTGAAGGCTGAATTTTTCTTAATCATAGTTTGAAGTGGTAAAATAATTTGAGAAAAATATGGAACGAATCTTTTTACAAAATTGATTTGGCCTAAAAATGACTGCATGGATTTCTTATTATGAGGAAAAGGGATTTCAGAAATTTCTTTAATCCTGTTTGGATCAATATAGATGCCATCTTTAGATACAATAAAGCCTAGGAGCTTACCTTGATCAAGAGCAAAAAAAGATTTCTTAGGGTTTAGAGAAATACATATTTCTTACAGCGTTGAAAGATTTGATTCAAATCATGCAAGTGATTGGATCTCTCTTTTGAAAATACAGCAATGTCATCTAAATAGATGACTACTGTTTTATTAATTAACCCTTTGAAATCGATATCCATTGCTCTTTGAAAAGTGGCTCCTGCATTAATAAGTACGAAAGGCATTTTCTGATATGCATATGTTCCCCACTTTGTTCTGAATGTGGTTTTGAGTCGGTCATCGGGGTGGACCAAAATTTGGTTATACCCTAAAAACCCGTTCAAGAAGAACATTAACTCTGAGCCTGCCACTGATTGGAGTATCTGTTCCATAGTGGGTAATGGGAAATTATCTTTTAGACTTGCTTTATTTAAATTCCTGAAATCGATACAAATCCTTATGTCGCCATTTTTATTTCTGACTGGTACCATATTGGAGACCCAGTTTGAGTGTTGTACGAGAAAAATAATCTTAGCTTTCAAGAGTTTGTTGAGTTCCGACTTTATTTGACCCTCTAAGTTTGGATGTATTTTTCTCAACTTTTGTTGAATTGGTTTCTGTTCGGGAAGCATTGGGATAGTGTGCTGAATAATAGATGTATCATACGTTTTTAGATCGTCATATTTCCAAGCGAAAACATGTTTATTCTTTCATAACAGACTAATGAATGCTTCCTTTTCCTTTATGGAAAGTCCTAATCCTAAATTAATGTTTTGAGGATTTTGTTCGGTGCCAAGGTTTATTAATTCAAACCTTAAGGTAGAGCTCTGAAGCTTTGTATTAGACACAGGTTTGAACCTATCTTTAATATCGTAAAGATCTTCAAGATTCACTACTCGCTTAGGGATTGAGTTTTCCTCATGTTTACATTGCATTTGAGTATCGTGATCATCTTCCTCAATGATTTGATTGTCATAGGATTTTTCAGAGGTTAGAAATTGTAAAATGTCATCGTCGTGGTTAAGCACTCTCCAATTGGTTACAATGTCAGGAATGGATGGCCTAAAAAGTAATTCTATTGAAAACCTATCTGGACTATAGTCTTCGGAAGGGAGCAGCTTGGAAGCGACATTGGCTAGCAAATCGGCTGCGGAATTCTGCGCCCTGGGAATGCAAAAATTATTGAATGCTAAAAAATGGGAGGTGAGCTCTTGTACCAGTGATTGATAATGCTTAAGATGGTTCGAAAGACAATGAATTGTATTCCTTACCTATTTAACGATAATCTCAGAGTCGCCAAAGACCTTTAAGTATTGAACTTTGAGGCTGATCGCTTTGTATAGTCCTTGGACTAGCGCTTCGTACTTGGCTGTTTTATTGGTGCATTCAAATTCTAATCTACATGACAGCATTGTTTTTTCTCCTTGCGGGCTGACCAAAAAGAAACCTGCTCCTGATCCTTCACTAGACTTAGATCCATCAAAATATAAAGACCAAAATAATGAATTATCTACAAATTTTGTTACAACATTCTCAGTAACATTAACACATTTAGACCTATCTGTCTGTGAAAAGTTTTCAATTTGTGATGCGAAATTGTTGACTAAGAAAGGGGATGGCTGGGCAATATAATTGCCGAAAAATGACTCGGAAGAATAAGTTCCTAGGATATTGTTGTTGAACGCAACCGGTTGATATTCTTGTTCAAATTCTGTAACAGTGTGGGTCATATGTTTCTCCCGATCAATCTTTATTTGATTGGGCTTGCCCTTATAGGGGAGCCACATATGTGACCAATCG
>APFE030309592.1:0-44917 GCA_000404065.3 Pinus taeda
AAGTACTAGCTCTTGTCGCAGCTGTCACTTGGTCAGCTGGCACAAGTCCGCTAGGGCTCAAGCCAACTTCTATGGGCTCACAGAAGAAGCTTTATCAATGATGGACGAAGGCTAGCTCAAAGAAGACTAATCTACTTGACAAAAATGAACTGAAAGCAAATCAAAGCATGTAAACCTAGGAAACCCTAATTTAACTAGTCTAGCCTCTATAATGCAAATGACGTGAAGGAAACTTCTACCAATGCTGCTGTTACCTTTGATAAGTGAAAATGCATGGATCTAAACTGCTTGCATCATAAAAGACATGTTTTTGTATTTTTCCTTTAAGTGAATGGGATGATTGTGATTGTGTGCTAATTAGGGTTTGGTTGTGCAGCTGGGATGGAGAAGGAAGGAAAGCGTGGGACAGATTGGGGAGGCTAGGTGAGGTCCCTATGGACCCTTAGCATCCATCCGCAGAGGTTTTCCACATTCAGAAGCTCAGCAACCGAATGAATGGCCTCCTACAGGATGTCTGCAGGGGATCCTGCAGGATACTCAGAGGTTTCTACAGGATGTCTATAAGCTGCTACAGGATGCCCTACCGTGAAGGTTTGAAGTGATGGAGGAGTGATGGAATGGTAGGAAGAGATATGTGAGGTAGGGATAAGGCTGGTGATGGCTTAGAAGTGTAGGAATGAGATGGGAAATGGGTGTAGGGAGTATGTTGGCGGTAAGGGTTTATATCAATGAAAGGTTAGGAAATGAAGTTACGTGAGGAGTGGAAGACTTTGGGAGAGGACAGAACGAAGTGAAGGTCGAGGAGATATGCTTGCATGCGTGATCAAGATGGAGGAGATGGTAATGGAAGGAGAAAGAGGAGTGTAAATGAAACAAATGATTATGACTGTCACCAAACCGAAAATGCATCAACCTAAATTACTTATGCCATGAATTCAATGAACAGTAATCCAAAACGTGAAGAGAAATATGTGTGAGGCTGTGATGAAAGTAAGTGTGCAGGTGTGAGTGACAAGGAAGCATCTAATCAAAACCGTGACTGTATTGCAGCAATCATCAAACAAAGTAATGCGTGTTTTTGGTGGCTAGTTATGGACTGCACCCCAATCTTCAAGAGAGATGGCAGTGAGCCTTAACAACCGTTTTGCTGGAGCTCCAATTGATGGTAACTATCCTCTGCTACACTAAGCAAGTGGAAACAACTGCACCATAAGCAAAATCTATCCTACTCATAAGAAAACCAAATCACCAAACTGTAATTCAAATTGCATGTGCAAACGAAAAACTTAAAGTGCTGGAAATGAAATGGAAACAACACTACAGCAGAGGGGATCTATGGCTCTCAGGTTGGGCCCTAACCTGAGAGCTATAGTCTCCTTAAGAAACTCAGAATTAGATCACAAATTGCCTTCTTTATTCATAATCTGATGTCATGCCAAATTGGCTTACAAAAAGGAACGAAAACTAAACTGTGCTCCAAAATTACAATAGCAATACGAGAGTTTCAACAACCATCTAAGGCTAAGGCCTTCATATTTATACAAAATGATGATCCACCAAGTGCCCTTGATTTCAGGGGCTCGGCTGTCCAACTAGAGTCTAACTGCGGATCCCGTAGGGCAGTCATAACTACTGTTCCTGTAGAACAGTTTATGACTGCTGTTCATGTAGGACAGCTGGCTGCTTCTTAAGCTCGAAGGGGAGATGGATTGGAGCTCGGAGTTCTTGGTGGGAATCACGAGGAATGTCCCAAGACCGTGGACATCTCTCCACAAAATCAGCAGTGCCACCTCATTGTCTCCTTATCCCCTTTTTCGTTGTCTCTTGCTCCCTTTTTAATGCCAAAACCTGGAATCATAATGCATTAGTCACGTAGATAAAGTGTCTAACCTTCTTCCTACAAACAACATGAATAAACTAAGAAATGCATGCATAAGCAAATAAAAATGAATGGTTTGAGCAAGTAAAATAGGCCAAAATGAGCCCAAATTGTACCAAAATTGGGGCTCATTAGCTACCTTGAAATGGTTAAAGAGAGACAAGAGCCTAGGACTAGATGGCTGGTAGGTTGAGTTCTACACTGCATTTTTCGACATCATTGGAGAAGATCTAATTAAGGTCATTAAAGCCTGTCGGATTACTGGACAGATGTATGAGGCATTCAATACCACCTTCATCGCCCTCAACCCCAAATCAAACAATCCCATCTCCTTTGATGACTTTCGCCCCATCTCCCTTTTTAACTGAATCTACAAAATCATTGCCAAAATCACAGCCAATCGCCTTTGTCCCATACTATCCTCCCACATATCTTCTGAACAATTTGCCTTCCTCCAAGATCGACAGATACATGAAGCTGTTGGAACAACACAAGAAGTGATGCACTTTTTTCAGATGAAGAAGCTGAAAGGTATGATCCTAAAGGTAGATCTCTCAAAAGCCTTTGATCGAGCAAGTTGGTTATACATCAGAATACTCCTAACACATCTAGGTTTTCCTTATGAATATAGAAAATGAATCATGTGTTGTATAACAAATATATATTTCAATGTCCTGGTCAATGGAGTGGCAACGCCCTTCTTTCACTCTGAAAGAGGTCTCAGACAGGGTTGTCCATTGTCCCCATTATTATTTCTACTTATCATGGAAGGGCTCAGCAGAATTATTAAAGATGATCATAGCAGGGGAAGACTCAAAGGAATCAAGATCACAGATAGATGCATCCTGACTCATTTACTATTCGTGGATGATGTGTTGATTTTACTCAATGGTGGTATTGGGGATCTGAATATTTACAGAACACCATAACTTTATTTCAAACTGCTACAAGTATGGTCATCAACAACACTAAATCCACGATTACAGCCACTGGATGCATGCTTCATGAGATTCAGTATGCACTCCATAGATTCCCTTTCACCCTTCTACAGATGGAGGATGGCCTTAGATACCTGGGGTATAGACTGAAACCCCATGGTTACAAGATAGCAAACTGGACATGGTTAATCTCCAAGATAGAAAGAAGGCTCAACATCTGGTATCATAAGTACCTCTCTAGAGCAGGGAGACTTGTACTCATCAAAGCTGTTCTTGAAGCCACCTGAGTATATTGGATGTCACTAGCATGGATTCCTAGAGGTATACTCTCCAGAATACAAAACCTCTGTTGTAGGTTCCTTTGGAAAGGTAATCAGTCAAGGAGAATATTTTCTTGGGCCAAATAGGAGTCGCTTACTCTCCCAAAGAAATGGGGAGGCCGAGGAATAAAAAGGCTGGAGGACTTTTCATCTGCATTAGCGGCCAAGTTAGGCCGACAATTGATCACTACAAATAGCCTATGAACTAAGGTGGCTTATACAAAATACATAGCCCCCCTTAACCTAATGGACTGGCTCCAACAGCCAAACTGGAACAAAACAGGGATCTCAATCATTTGGAAGGTTGTGTTAAATTCCATGTCTATTATTTGAGGAGGGCTCACTTGCAGAATCCAATTGGGTACATCAGTACGCATCAGATTAGAACCTTGGATTGGATGCGGTAATGCCCACAGGCTGCCCAAAGACCTCATGCTACATCTTAATAATTCGAGCATCACACATATCAGTCACATCGCAAACATGGAGTGCACCACCATATTTTATTAGGCCTGGAAATCTGCCCGTAGCCTTCACATCCCATAGATCTGGCAACAACAATGGGAGGATTATATAGCAGCATTGATAGAAATACACATCATAATTATTGAAGGGGACGATGAGATTATTTGGGCGCATGCTAAAAATGGGATATACTCCCCTAAGGAGGGATATCTCTACTTAGCTTCTGTTCATAGACCACATGATATCGAATACTGGTGGAAAAACATGTGGAAATTAAAAGTGTCATCTAGAACTAGACTATTCATGTGGACAGTTCTGAAAAAAATGCTCCCACTAGAGACAATCTAATCAAACGAGTCCATCATGGACCTTTTTGGTGCTGCTTTTGTAAGAACAGCTTCGAATCTATTAATCATCTCTTCCTCACATGCTCAGTCATTAGGGACCTCTGGAACTCTATCCACTCGACAATTATCCCCAATGCATATGGCAGGGCTTGATAGTAATGGAATCTTGGACCACATGGTGGACCTCAGCAACCACGACCAAGGCTAGAAATCTTCCTCTCCTCATTTGCTGGGCGATCTGGATTGCCTGTAACCGCTGCATCTTTCAGTACACCGTTCCTCATTGGCCCTCCATCACTGCCCGCCTTCTGCCAAACTATGATACCATACCTAAAGATGATGACAACCCTCCCCCTAGGCACATTGTTCCTGAAGACATCAACTGTACACATCCCTGGGCTTATTTTGATGGCTTAGAATAGGAAGCTGGGTGCAGGGGCGGAGCAATTCTATATCTATCTAAATCCCACTACTTCCAAATCCAAATGGGCCTGGGTAGGGGCACCAACAACTTTGTAGAACTGATCACTATTAAATATCTGATACAATTTGCTTTGGAAAAACATTGCAGGAATCTCCAAATATTCGGGGACTCAAAAATTGTCCGCAACTTGATTAACAAATCATCAAATTGTTCTGCTTACACTATGAGACCTATACTGGACGAGGCACATCGACTCATCACACATTTTGATCTCTTTGTTTGTCGTCTTATCTACAGGGAACGCGACACATCTGCTGACTAGCTATCCAAGGAAGTTGCGATCCGGCCTCGTGGCACATGGCTGATCCAAGAGCAGAGAGACGGGGCACATTATCAATATTACCATCGTCCATTCATGGACTATATAGATTAACTGGCTCAGCAGAAGCCTGTTTTATTTTTGCACATGTTAATAGTATTATGTTTCTAAATTATTAGATGTATATAAATGACAAATATACTTACTATCTTTGAGGAGATTTTTTATTACCTTTATCATGAACAATACTGAAAGCAGAGCCTCCCTACGTGGAGTGCAATGAGCTATTTTGATATTCTCTTACTTGGTAGACACTCAGCGTTACATACCACATATAGGTATCACATCTACAATATTAATTTTCCTTTTCTAATGAAAATTACGTTTTTTCCAAAAAGAAAAAACCATAAATCACTCTACATTGACGAATAACAACTAATAATAACTATCCCACCACTAATTTAACAATTAAATTATAATATTTTTCCCCTACTAAAAAATAAAAATCCCCATACATATTCCCATTTTACACAAACATTTATGAAAAACGATGATTGCAATCATACATCCAACTAAAATATTTAATACCTAAATTGCTTGTACTCTCTCTTATGAAAGGGTAGTTAGGGTTTAATACCTAAAGTGCTTGTACTCTCTCTCTGATGAAGGGTGGTTTGGGTTCATAAATTCTGTAACGTGATGATGGCGATATATATTTTTCAGTGTTCACATCAAAACTGACTTTACTCACAACGGAATGGAACCGAATGGAACCGGCTGCAGGGGTGTTTCCACCGGCTCGCTAGTGTCACAACTTTCCGTGGCTAGTTTTGACTTTATACATAGAAATTAACAAATTCATGTACTGTCCTAATCTTTCATTGATGTTGACCCGCCTTCAATTAAATCCCTTTCAGGAGTGAAGATTGTCCACCTTTCAAGTTTCCCACTTTTTCCATCTTTACGGCTTAATAATTTAATTATGTGCACGGATTGACTATACCATTATTATTATTGTGTCACATAGTTGGATCTGCCCTAGTGTAAAATTATGTATGTTTTTTGTCTTGAAAATTATGGAATTTTATTCATATCATATTTCTAAAAAATTTGATAAGATTTTTTGTAAATCTAAGTAAAATCGTTAGAATTCATAGTTTTAAGCGTTTTAGATGTTTTAGATGGTGTTGAATTCATTTCCACTATCAAAAACATATTCAACCCTTGATTCTACAATTTTTTTTGAATTTTTTGCTCGGATTCCGGCCACTTTTGATCGTCCACGCAAGTGGTGATAGTATGTTTTTGAGAAAATTATGGAGAAATTTTTGAAAATCTAAATTTTCAGGATTTTGGGTGTTTTTGCCATAAAAAAACGATTTAAACACTCTCACTTAGATTTCTTTAAAATAAAATCATATGATTCTAGCGAATACAAGAGAAATTGTGGCTTCATTAGACAACCTCATTAATGAGAAATTGTGGCTTCATTAGACAACCCCATTAATGATTAATTTTGAATGTGAATGATATGGAATTCAAATATAAAATTGACGAGTCTATTTGTTATATTTTTTGGAGTGTTTTTCCACATATTTTCTGGTTTCATTTGCACATAACTTAGTAGGGATTTGTTGGAATCATAAGTTTGAGTTGTAAACTCTTCACAATCTGAGTGTCTAGGGATTTTTTCCTTTTAATGCCTTTGCCTTCGACTTTGCCAATTCTCCTTAGCCAAAAGACATGTCCAGTAATTCCCACTAGGATATCTTTTCCCAACATTCCATTTGAGATTTTTCAGTATGATGAATCCATTTATGTAGTAGAAAATTAAATTTAAACAACAAAAATCACAATTTAGCAAAAAAATCACTAAATTTTAATAAAAAATTCCAAAAATTTAAAATTTAAAAACACCACAAATAAATAAAAAAGAATAAGTTGATATTAATACTAAAGAAATAAATATGATGTTTAATACATAAAGGTAAGCTTTAACATCCCGACCTTAAGCCATTATAACATTGAAACCCCGTGACACCATTTTTCTATCTTCGCAATTTACTCACCATTAATCCATTATCAAGTTAAGCATTTCATTGAGTCCAAGTATAAATTATTATATTATAAATTAATATATATTTTTTAAATTGATGAAATAAAGATGTTCGGAATTTTTATAAGGGATTAAGCTATATATAATATATATTTGATTTTGTATTAATAATTGTGATAATAATTAGAGTTAGGTAGAATTATTGAGAAACTTTAATATAATAAATATAATTTATATTAAGAGATGTTTTCATAGGTTCACACGGTTGCATCTGTTTTAACATGAAGCATTTATAGGTTCACAAGGTTGTATTTGTTTCAACCTGAAGCATTTATCATAAAAACTAGTACTTGCTTTTATTAGGATTTATATTTTAGTTAATAAGTGGCGATGGTTATTTTGTATTTATAGTAATGGTTATGTTGGTTGTGTATTTGTAGTGATAATATTAATTATAGTTAAAGATTAATTTAGTTATATAAATTAAATGGTTGATTTATATTAAGAATCAAAATACTTACGGTTGATTTGTAAATAATTATTATGAATATTTTAACATATTTTATAAGTTGTTTAAATCTTTACTATCCACCTAAATAATTAGTGATAATTAAATTAAAATTTTGGAAAACTTATTATGAAATAGACATGTTTATCACCGTAGTAAGTATTCAAAGAAATTAAGAGAAACATATAAGCTAGTCATAATTAGCACAACAATCTAATTAAATGGTTGGTAGATGGTTATAGGCATTAATCGAAAATAAACATAAAAAATATGACTTTATTTTAAATAATAATAATAATAATAATTAATTATGAAAGGAATTAATACATAAGTTAAACAAATATATATTAAAAAACATGAAACTATATTCTTAATCATGGAGATTCATCTCTGTTTTATTTTGGAGATTCTTAATGTGTGAATATGCTTTGTTACAATACTATGGGCCAATATTGTGGCTTATCAATGACAGGTGCCCAAAAAACCATAACTCACTTCATATGACATTTGTTGATATGACATATTTTTTAATTAATCAATGTAATTAAAAGGGCATAACTATTTTGGAGATAAATCTCAACCACTGATTTGTGTATACTACTAAGAATATTCTAGAATATTTTGTAGAAGTTAAATCTCTAACATTCACCTAGTAATTACTGATAATTAAATTAAAATTCTAGAAGCACTATTCAAAATAAACATGCCTATTGACATAATAATTTCAACAAAAACATAGTTTTACGAGTACATATGTTTGTCCTTGCATTTGTCACGTAGGAAAATTTGAGCAGATCCTGAAGCAAGCGAATCAAATTCCAGATTCCGGGCCTAACCCCAAGGGCGTCGAGAAAAATTGATCGACACTTAACAATAGGAACTCAACCGGTCGAGCTAGGCTTCTTTGTACTTGTATTATTGGAAAGCATCCATTTAAAGAAAAAACAACAAACAAACTTGAAATTGAACTATGGAAAGAGAGTATTACCATATTGTAAAGAAATAAAAGAGGAAAGCCATTTATCACTTTCTATTTTAAGTTTATATTTGATTTTGTTTAATTTTATGTTAAAAAAAATAAAAAATCTTTATATAGAGACAATAACTAATATAATTTTTAAGTAAATACTAATAATCATCAATCTATAATAAATATCAAAACACTTTATAATAAGTTTTAAATTACTAAACTTTAAAAAAACTCATAAAATCTTATTACATTATAATTTTATATTTAAATTATTATTATTAATTATAATATATAGATGTAATATTATGAGTGACGATTTCGACTTCCTTTGATAACTTTCAAATTCTTCGTGATGTTGGTTGTATGTTCCATTGAGGTCTCCGCTCCCCGACTCCGTTGTTTTCTCCCACCATTTTCCAACGTCTATGTTCTGACACCCATCTGCCATCATCCGTGTATCTACCATGCCATGGATCCATCAAATTCAATTTGAAATGTGAAATGGTGGCAAGATTGCAAGTCGAATTATTCAGATTAGAAATTTGAATCGCAGTAGTCTATAATGCGATTTTTTGAAAGCCTTTCCGGCGGTTTTTCCCGGTCAAAATCCCGCAGGAATTCATTGGAATCCCAAGTTTGATAGCTAGTTTCTGCACAATCAATGGCTCCCAGGGGTTTTTCAGGGCGCTGAATCCAAATATGCAGTTAAAAAACCATTTTAACTGCTAAAAATCAAGATTTAACCTCATTTCTTCCGCCGAATTCCGTCACCAGAATCTCCAAAAAGTCGCATTATAGACAACTCCATTTGAATCTCGTCATTCGCCATTGTTTACCCGTTTCATCCGCTAATAGCAGGATTTGTTTGCAGAGTTAATGAATACCCACAACCAGATGATTGAGTTAGGGCGTAATAAAGGTCTGCATGTGCACGGGTAGGATTTGTTTGCAGAGTTAATGAATACCCACAATCAGATGATTGAGTTAGGCCGTAATAAAGGTTTGCGTGTGCACGGGTATCTTTATGTTTATCGCTGATTTTCCAAATATTCGGAAACCAGATAAACATAAGTGCAGTTAATTTCTTGATGGTACCCATGTCTGTCTGATTCCCTAATATTTAGAAAATCAACAATTCACTTACGCTCAACAAATGTGCACCTTGGTGAGCTTTATTGTGAGCACATCCCGGGCGAGCTCTATTGTGAACTCATGCATCAAGATCGTCAGTACGATCGACATACCCACATTTCCGACTCTGACAACCGTGATCTTCATGCATGTGACCAAGTGAGAGGACGGATGGGCGTCAAGATCGTCAGTAAGATCGACATACCCACATTTTCGACTCTGACAACCGTGATCTTTATGCATGTGACCAAGGGTAATCTATATTTCTCATGCTATTGAGTTATAAATGAAATTTGGTTATAAATGAACGGCGGGTGTATATGCCCACCGTTCGATTTTGCTAAGGCCAAAATGGAACAGTGAACATATACACCCACCATTCATTTATGACCCACCGTTCATTTATGACCTGATAGCATAAGATTTATTGACTTCCGTGACCAAGTAAGAGGACGAATGGGCATCAAAATCATCATACCCACATACCCACATTTGACATACCCACATTTCCGACTCTGACAACCGTGATCTTCATGCATGTGACCAAGTACGAAGACAGATGGGTATCAAGATCGTCAGTACAATCGACATACCCACATTTCCGACTCTGACAACCGTGATCTTCATGCATGTGACCAAGTGAGAGGACGGATGGGCACTCTGTGTGGGCTTGAAGAAGAGATTTATGATCTCCTCCACTGGATCTTCTTCAATTAAGATTTGCGCATTTTCTTCAGTTAAGGATTGAGTATTGGATGGATTGTTAATCCTTCAAGGGTGTAATTCCACATATAACCAAAAGAAAATGGTTCTACATTTAGTAATAGAGGTGCAAAATAGCGAGAATATTTTGTGATTACGTTATTTTATATATGGAAATTTTAATAGTGTGATTATAAGGTTGTAATTAAGGAAAATTTTAAGTATGGAATTTTTTTTGAAATTTAAAAGTATTGGCGAATTTCATTAATTTCTAATGATGATGATGATGGTGGTGGTTAACCGTCCACTGAGACCAAAATGTTTATTAATATATTTGTAAAATTATTCAAATTTATAATGATTTTATACATAGTCTCTATATAATGTTAGCAATTTTTAAAGTAAAATAATTTTATATTCTAAAATTTGGAGAATCATCTTTTTTAAAAATTGGAAATTAGCTAATCTTTTTTGTTGTAAAAAAATCATGAAAAATTACTTTCTGAAGGTTTCCATGGTTGAAATCCTCATGTTTATTTAATTCTAGACTACTCTATTATTATTTGTTATCAGAATTCCTTGGGATCGAACTCTGATCTTATCTAAATCTCCTCTTCAAATAAATCAGATCCAGTTCATTTATTTAAATTCTTTTAACACAAAGCCAATTTCATGGTGAGAGTTCTTGTTATGAGAAGACTTAACTTCCATGGAATTTCGATGGCAGTCAACACAAAGATAACTTACCAAATCAGCGCTGAGGGGGTTTGTCCATGGTTATGGGGTTGATTTGGTTCGATCTGCTGAGAGGAAATCTTAGAGCATGGTATTAATCTTCAGGTCGTTTGCATAGTAAGTCAAACAGAGAACAAGCACTGCCAGATCGATTCAGCATCGTTAGATCTAGGCAAGGAACGATCATGATCTATTGTGAACAGAATAAATGATTTGTTGAAAAGTAAAAACAATTGGAACCATCGATCTGAGTCCATCAACGGTGGCTGACTTGCGTTAAACAATAGGTAAATTTGAATGCAAGGTGAAATTTATTTGAACCAGTTTTAAAATAGTTTTCTGTGCCACCAATGAATGTGTTATTGGAACCTTGCGTTGTTGAGATTGATATACTAATTTGGAGATTTACTATAGTTAAGAGACAAGTTTGAAACATAGGGTAGTTATTGCAATATGGGGAGTTTTGCTACTTTAACTAGAAATAGTGAGTTTTCTAAAAGTGCAGACATCCAATATTTTCATAAAACCTTGGTTTTAATGAGAATATTGTTGTTCATAGAGTTTGACCAGTTATGTAATGTAACAAGGTTGTGGAAAGACTTGCCATAACACAACTATAATGGTTTGTTCTTGAAACTATGCTGCAACTACTCCCTATTATAGTTTTGACAACTTTTTTTTGTACTTGTAGCAACTTCGTTTATTGTTGTTGAAATAATGTTGTGACTATTCAGTGGTGGAATCTCTCTTATATTTTGGGGCAACTTTTGTAGTTTGTTTTAACAATTTCTTATATTTTGGGGCAACTTTTGTAGTTCGTTTTAACTTTTTATTAAAACAAAGTATTGTATATGAAAATTAATATTTTTAAAAATTCAGTTTTTTTTTAATTGTTTTAATATAAAATATATATAATTTTTATGAATACTTTAGAAAATGTTATTATATTTTTATAATTCATCATTTTATGATATATTTATCATTATTGTTATTTTTTACTATTAAAAAAAATTACATGAAAATTTATTAAGAATTTTTAGTCTTTTTTAAATTTAAGCATAATACAAGTTTTATTCATTAAAAAAAATTGTGTTAAAATAAATTTAGAAATTAAAAAAAAATTATTCATAAGCTATTAAAATTATTAATTTCTTCACAATATTGTTATCTATGTGTAATATTGTTTGTACAATTAGTTCTATGCATATTTGGTTTGTGTTAGGTGCAATAACAACCCACTAACACACTAATTATGTATAGAAAGGTAATAATATTTCACATTAAATTCTCTTGGCTCTAACAACAATCATTTGAGGGCAATATTTCCAAATGGGTGCAGGAATCCCTAATAAGCAATGACACTATTATGCATCACTTTTACAACCAATTAAGATACCTCAAATATGTCTTGAAATAGTGGAGTTGGAGATATTTTATTGAAAAAAGATTTCACAACATAAATGGAACATATTCAACAAATAATAATTCTCAAAATGAAAAAGTAGTGAAAACTCTTAAAGATTTTTCTTATATTAATAAAGAAAATTGTGGATGTTTTGTTAAGTAATCTAATTCCAAAAAATTCTAATTTGGATATATCTTTGCACTTGACTAATTCTATCTCTTTGATAATTTTAATAGTGATCCAAAAAAGACATCATGTCAATCTATTTGGATTTTATGCACCTAAGAAAGAATCAAGATAAACTAAAAGTAGCTCAATATGACTTAAGTTTATATGGTGTCCATGTGATATGTACTTTCATTTGTCCATTTATCCTCACTAAATAATTATATAATATAATTATATATATAATATATATTATATATATATATATATATAATGAAATATTATATAATATATATATATATTATATATATAATATATATATATATATTCTAGATGAAATGAAGTAATATCTTCTTTTGTCTAGAACTAAACACATGCAATATCTAAAAAGAGTTATTTTACAAATTAATTTGTATCTTTGACAAATACATAAATGGTCACATCCCATCATAAACTTCCAAATTATAATAGATAAAGATGGTCACATCCCATCATAAAATTCCAAATTATAATAGATTCCTTATGTATAAACAATTGTACTATATTTTAATATTTAACTAATTACATTAATCAAACATTTTAATAAATTCTATTCTTTAAAAAATCATACATTTCAATAATTCAATAGAAATTCAATAATTCAATTGTGCTATATTTTAATATTTAGCTAATTATATTAATCAAACATCTTAATGAATACTATTCATTAAAAAATCATACATTTCAAGTTCCAATAATTATATAGCAATAGAAATTCAATTTAATAACACTTGTAATTAAAAACCCTTCTACTATTATTCCACTTTCGCTATGGAATTAAAAAAAAACCACTCCACTCTCAACTTATATTAAAAATGCTAGTGTGTTGAGATCACTCTATTCGTTTAATTTTAAAATAAAAATATGTGTCCATTAAATGGCCCATTGAACATATAGATGTGGAATATTAAGGTATTCACAATAAATAAATGAAGTATTTGAGAAAAACATGTTCGTAAAATCCACATCAATACTAATTAACTTCTTATAGAGTTAAAGAATATTGTGCTTTTTAGGGTCCAAAGAAATATTATTATTTAGTTTATGTAAGGTCAAGGGTATATGTGGACTATATCCATAATTTATTTTACTACTAAAATTTGTTTGATATTTGGATATATAATTTTTATTTTGGGCATGATAATTGATGTGTTTATATATATATATATATTTTTATTAAAAAAACTATAAATTTCTTAATATGATTATTTTTGGCAGTGAATGTAAATAATTTTTTCTTGGAAAAGTTGATAGGGAGTTTATTACATGGTTTATGGTTATTAAGAGGTGATGTGAAAATGTGGTGATGTGAAGAAAGAGGGAGAAATATGAGAAGAAATAGTAAAAATATTACATTTTCCATTATATGTAGAATGTAAATACGTGGAGATGCAATTAAAAAAATAGTTTGGAAAATTTACTTCACACTCAACACTAGAGGTGGCTACCCAAAAATGTTAGAACTAGGCCATGGGAAGAAAAAACAAGAAGACTCTCTACAATCCTCATTCTACATGTATAATGCCAAATGGAAATTTAGTTAAAAGAAAAACAACTTGAAATTTCTCTTAAGCACTTTGCACCAAATGCAACAATACATTTTCATGAGGAGAAAGAAAAACTAGACTCTCTACATTATGCATTTTGCACATGAAATGTGGTAATATTAAAAAAAAGAAACACAACTTTTATTTTCTTCCTATGTTTATATGTAGATTACATATTAAATCAATATACTAAGGTTATGATCAAATTTATTATTATTAGAAATCAAAGCCAACAAAATTTTCAATTCCTTCACATATACCTAAGGAATAATGTACTTTTAAAAGTATATTAATTAATATATTAGTTAAATTATCAAAAACAAAAAATGTAAATAAAATATTATTAAATAGTTCCTTAGAGAGATTTGTTGGGGGAGTTGGTAGGGTCTTTATGTTAATGATAGATTTTCAACGCCATATACTTTATGAGCAAGATATTAAAGTGTAATTGGGGTAGTATCTAGTTTCATGTATGGCATTGAACTAGATGCTACTTGTAAGTGCACAACCTCAATCATGACATTATGGGACATTAGCTTTATTGTAAGTATTATCTAGTATAGAATTGTCATTTGTTCTTGGAGTATGCCCTTAAATTACTTTTGGTTGGCTAAGAATTGATTTTCTTTGGACATAAGGAAACATGTTAACAACCCAAGTCCTAGAGATATCTTGCAAGAGTAAAACTTTACCCCCTTACAAATCACCAACTGATTATTTTAGATGGCCAAATTATGTCTATAAATAATGATGTAGTTGCACATCAAATTCTCAAGAATGTATTAATAAAGGCTATGCCAGTAGTCTTGACTATTGTAGGCTTTTTCCTACATTAGAAGAAAAAAATCAGTATATCACTCAATCTAAAACTATGTAGATTCTACTCAACTTCATACATTATACTTATAGACAAATCCTACATGGAATATATGTTTGTGATATTATCTCATAAAGTAGTTGTCATAGGAATGATGATGTTAAGATATCAACATTAATTTGCTTAATCATAAGCAACAACATGCATTGTCTGAAGATATTATCTATGTTCTTAATTTTTCTTAATACATTTATGTATATAGGTGAAATTTGCTAAAATAATATGTGTAAAACAAAGGCACAATAAAAGAAAAGAATGATAAATCCAAGCTAATTGTATGTCATTCATCTACATTTAATTAAAATTGAGTATCACTATATATAAATATTTTTAAAACAAAAATGCATTAATAATCCTAAACATTTAGAAAAAATGAGAAACTAATATATAAAATCATACCATATATTTAATGGTATAATATTATGCTCAATCTCATTCATTCAACATTGTAATAAATTTATAAAACACATTTAAGATGAAATTTCGATGTTAATTATTTAACATGATTTTACAATGATACAAAAAATCTATTATGCATGACTATTTTTTTCTAAAAGTTCTTGATCCGGATTTAAACAGGGACGCACAAATTACAAATATAGTCATACAGATAGAGATGCAGCAGAAATAATACTTCATTTCATTACTATAAAATACTGAAATATGCTTACAAACAGAAACGGAAATAAACTAGCTAGGGCGATGGTAGCTTATCTCGGAGAAGAAGATGTGGCGACTACATGTCTCTGAACTACCTTACAATGAGGCTTGCAGGCCTAGTTATTGTTGAAAAATAATGGAAAACCATAAACATCCAAAAACCTAACCCTAGGAGATGAAACACCAAACTGTGGGCCTTGTTTTGGGTAAATTGGTACATCAACTTCCCGGGGTCATAAATTTGGCATACAATCTCCGTTTGATGTGCACAATACCTCGTTAGAAAGATATATCCGAGGACTACAACTTTGGGAAGAGTAACATTAGTTCATGGACCCATGTTTCTCCCAGGTTTCCAAAAAAATGTCGTTTACAGCCTCAAAATGGCTCCGAAAGTTCGGGACCCGAAAAACTGCTAAAAATAGTAAATTGTGCTACAATTAAGGAAACTGAAAAATTGAAAGAAGCAATGGTGGGGGTCCAAGTGGAACTGGCGGGTGGCCACCAATATTCACCTGGATCATTCCTCCCCCCTTATGAAGCAATGGTCTCCATAGCGTTGAGTTCCTCCGTGAGATGAGGAAAGTTCTGCTGAACTTGGTCCCTGGTGAGCCACTTGCCCGAGTGAAGGAGTTGGCTTGCTTTGACAACTCGATACAGTTGGATGTTCTGCTGGCGAGTGTGCTTGATCTGTGTGTCCATGATCTAATCAGTTGCAACTTGTTCCATGCAATCTGGATTTAACTCTATTGGTGAGCTGTTTTGCAATGTTGGATGTGTCTAGTAATGGTGGAAAGTATGGCCGAAGGCGATCCACATTGAACACTAGGTGCAGTCCAAGGAATGGGGGAATGCTGAGCTCAAATGCATAATCTCCCATAGCCTTGGTAAGGGCGTAAGGACCATATCGGAGTGGTTTGAGTTTCCAATAGGCTCCGATAAAGTGTTCCTTCTGCAAATGCAACCAGACTTTGTCGCTCACCAGAAACTTGTGTGGCACCCGATGTTGATCATGTCGCTGCTTGTATTTGGCATTTGATTTCTCCAGAATGTCATGGACCTGATGGTGGATATGTTGGATGTGCTCAATGAAGTTGTTTGCCTTATCTATTTCGGACTAGATATGAGCTGAATCTTCTTGAGTAGCTGCAAATGGCATGGCCACATCAATGGGACATAGTGGCTGGAATCCCAAGCCCACTTGAAAAGAGTTGTGGCTAGTCGAGCTGTGGAGAGCCCGGTTATAGTTGTGCTAAACGTAGGGGAGGCTCTCATCCCATGTGCGTGGATGCTTTGAGTTGTACATGCGCAGAATGTGTACGATCATCCTGTTGACAACCTCCATCTGGCCATTAGTTTGGGGATGAAAGGTTGTAGACTTAGTGAGTTTGGTGTCCATCATCGACCAGAGACCTAACCAAAATGTGCTAAGGAGCCTGTTGTCCCAACCTGAGATGATAGACTGTGGGATCCCAAAGTGTACCTACACTCGTTCAAAGAAGAGTTTAGTAGTGGATTCTGTTGTGATATTGTTTTTGCAGGCCGCCATAATGGCTATCTTTGAGAATTTGTCAACGACCACAAAAACACAGTTGTTTCCATGCTTAGTAGAAGGAAGGCCCGACATGTAATCCATGGAGATGGATTCCCAAGGTTGACTAGGGGTAGGCAACAAAGTGTAGAGGCCTTGCTTCTTGATGGTCGGTTTGGCAATGGCACAGGCAGTGCAGGATTTGATGTACTTCTCGACATCCTATTGAAGATTCGTCTTTATAAAAATTGGAAATTGGTGAATCTATTTTTGGAAAAATCATGGAAAATTACCCACTCGACGAACATTAACCCCTAAATTTTTTCATGGTTGAAATCCTTGTGTTTATTTAATTCTAGACTTCTCTATCATTATTTATGGTCAGAATTCCTTGGGATCGAACTCTGATCTTATCTAAATCTCCTCTTCAAATAAATCAGATCCAGTTCATTTATTTAAATTCTTTTAACACAAACCAATTTCATGGTGAGAGTTCTTGTTATGAGAAGACTAACTTCCATGGAATTTCGATGGCAGTCAACACAAAGATAACTTACCAAATCAACGCTGAGGGGGTTTTTCCATGGTTATGGGGTTGATTTGGTTCGAGCTGCTGAGAGGAAATCTTAGAGCATGGTATTAATCTTCAGGTCATTTGCATAGTAAGTCAAACAGAGAACAAGCACTGCCAGATCGATTCAACATCGTTAGATCTAGGCAAGGAACGATCATGATCTATTGTGAACAGAATAAATGATTTGTTGAAAAGTAAAAACAATTGGAACCATCGATCTGAGTCCATCAACGGTGGCTGACTTGCGTTGAACCACAGGTAAATTTGAATGCTAGTTGAAATTTATTTGAACCAGTTTTAAAAAAGTTTTTTGTGCCACCAATGAATTTGTTATTGGAACCTTGCGTTGTTAAGATTGATATACTAATTTGGGGATTTGCTATAGTTAAGAGAGAAGTTTGAAACATATGGTAGTTATTGCAATATGGGGAGTTTTGCTACTTTAACTAGAAATAGTGAATTTTATAAAAGTGCAGACATCCAATAGTTTCATAAAACCTTGGTTTTAATGGGAATATTGTTGTTCATAGAGTTTGACCAGTTATGTAATGTAACAAGGTTGTCAAAGGACCCACTATATTGTTGTTCAGAGAGTTGCCATAACATAACTATAATGATTTGTTCTTGAAACTATGTTACAATTACTCCCTATTATAGTTTTGACAACTCTTTGCTACTTCTAGCAACTCGTTATTGTTGTTGAAATAATGTTGCAACTACTTAGCGGTGAAGTCTCTCCTATATTTTGGAGCAACTCTTCTATAGTTTATTTTAACCTTTTTATTAAAACAAAGTATGGTATATGAAAATTAATATATATATATATATATATATATATAATATATATATATATATATATATAAAATAAAGGTAAAAAAACTCTTTTTAATTATTTTAATAAAATATATATAATATATTTTTTATGAATATTTTAGAAAATGTTATTATATTTTATAATTCAACATGTTTATGATATTTATATTATTGTTATTTTTTTGTTATTTAAAAAACAATTACATGAAAATTTTATTAAGATTTCCTTAGTCTTTTTTGAAATCTAAGCATAATACAAGTTTTATTCATTAAAAATTTGTGTTAATTTTTTTTTAGAAATTTAAAAAAAAATTAGAAATTAAAAAAAAAATCATTAATAAACTATTAAAATTGTTAATAGGTTTCTTCATAATATTGCTATCTATGTGTTATATTATTTGTACAATTAGTTATATGCATAATTGGTGTGTGTTAGGTGCAATGATGGCCCCTTAACGCACACTAATTATGTATAGAAGGGTAATAATATTTCACATTAAATTCTCTTGTCTCCAACAACCATCTTTCGAAGACAATATTATTTCCAAATGGCTGTAGGAATCCCCATTAAGCAATGGCACTATTATGCATCACTTTTACAACCAATTAAGATACTTCAAATCTTTCTTGAAATAATGGTATTGGAAATATTTTATTGAGGAAAGATTTCACAACATAAATGGAACATATTCAACAAATAATAATTTTCAGAAGGAAAAAGTAGTGAAAACTCTTAAAGATTTTGCTTATATTAATAAATAAAAAATTGTGGATGTTTTGTTAAGTAATCTAATTCCATAAAAATCTATTTTGGATATATCTTTTCACTTTAATTCTCTCTTTGATATTTTTAATAGTGATCCAACAAGGACCTCATGTCAATCTATTTGGATTTTATGCACCTAAGAAAGAATCAAGATAAACTGAAAGTGGCTCAATATGACTTAAGTTTATATGGTGTCCATGTGATATGTACCTTCATTTGTCCCATTTATCTTCACTAAAATTTTAATATTTTTTTATCTAGATGAAATGAACTAGTATCCTCTTTTGTCTAGAACTAAGCACATGCAATATCTAAAGAAAGTTCCGCTACAAATTAATGTGTATATTTGACAAATACATGAACAGTCACATCTCATCATAAACTTCCAAATTATAATAGATTCTTTATCTATAGACAATTGTGCTATATTTTAGTATTTACCTTAGAAAAATTGCATCAATCAAACATATTAATAAACTCTATTCAATAAAAATTTAACCATACATTTCAAATTCCAATAATTATATAATGATAAAAATTCAATTTAATAACACTTGTAATTAAAAACCCTTCCTAATATTATTCCACTTTCACTATAAAATTATAAAAAATAAAAATAAAACCAAGAATAACACTACTACCCATTCTAGTGTGTTGACATCATTATATTCATTTAATTTTAAAATAAAAATATGTGTCCATTAAAGGGCCCATTGAACATATAAATGTGGAATATTAAGGTATTCACAATAAATAAATGAAATTTTTTTAATGACAAAAAACATGTTTGTAAAATTCACACCAATACCAATTGACTTCTTATAGAGTTAAAGAATATTGTGCTTTTTAGGGTCTAGAGAAACATTACTACTTAGTTTACTATTTAGTTTATGTAAGTTCAAAGGGTATATGTCCATTAAAGGGCCCATTTAAAGAATATTAAGGTATTTATAATAAATAAATGAAATTTTTTTAATGACAAAAAAAACATGTTTGTAAAATTTACACCACTACCAATTGACTTCTTATAGAGTTAAAGAATATTGTGCTTTTTAGGGTCTAGAGAAACATTATTACTTAGTTTATTATTTAGTTTAGGTAAGTTCAAAGGGTATATGCGGATTATATCCATATAACACACATTTAAGTGTCACATTAGACTTATTTTACTACTAAAATGTGTTTGATATTTAGATATATAATTTTTTATTTTAGGAATGCTAATTGATGTGTGGGAAGAGGTTTGATATATATATATTTCTATTAAAAAAATAAATTATAAAAATTTTAATATAATTATTTTTGGCGGTTAATATAAATAAATTATTATTTTTTGGGAAAAGTTAATAGAGAATTTATTATATGGTTTATGTTTATTAAGAGGTGATATGAAGAAAGAGGGAGCAATATGAAGACAAATAGTAAAATATTACATTTTCCATTATATGGAGAGTGTAAATATGTGGAGATGCAATTAAAAAAAAATAGTTTGGAAAATTTACTTTAAAATCAACACTAGACTTGGCTACCCAAAAATGTTAGAACTTGGCTATGGGAAGAAAAAATAACATGACCCTCTACAATCTTTATTCTACATGCATAATGCCAAATAGAAATTTAGTTAAAGGAAAAACAACTTGAAATCTCACTTATGCACTTTGCACCAAATGCAACAATACATTTTCATGGGGAGAAAGAAAAACTAGACTCTCTATGTTATGCATTTTGCACATGAAATGTGGAAATATTAAAAAAAAAGAAACACGCTTTTTATTATCTTCATATGTTTATATGTAGATCACAATCGATATACTAAGGTTATGATCAAATTTATTATTATTAGAAATCAAAGCAAACAAAATTTTTAATTCCTTCACATATACCTAAGGAATAATTTACTTTTTAAAGTATATTAGTTAATATATTAATTAAATGATCAACAACAAAAAAAAATGTAAATAAAATATTATTAAATAGTTCCTTAGAGAGATTTTTTTGGGGGGAGTTGGTAGGGTCTTTATGTTAATGATAGATTTTCAATGCCATATACTTCATGAGTAAGATATTAAAGTGTAATTGTGGTAGTATCTAGTTTCATGTATGACATTGAACTAGATGCTGCTTGTAACCGCATGACCTCAATCATGATATTATGGGACACTGGCTTTCTTATAAGTGTTATCTAGCATAGAATTGTCATTTGTTCTTAGATTCTGACCTTAAATTACTTTTGGTAGGCTAAGAATTGATTTTCTTTGGACATAAGGAAACATGTTAACAACCCAAGTCCTAGAGATATCTCGCAAGAGTATAACTTTACCCCCTTACAAATCACCAACTGATTATTTTAGATGGCCAAATTATGTCTATAAATAATGATGTAGTTGCACATCAAATTCTCAAGATTGTATTAGTAAAGGCTATGCCAGTAGCCTTGACTATTGTAGGATTTTTCCTACATTAGAAGAAAAAAATATCAATATCTCACTCAATCTAAAACTATGTAGATTCTACTCAACTTCATAGATTACACTTATAGACAAATCCGACATGGACTATATGTTTGTGCTATTAACTTATAAAGTAGTTGTCATAGGCATGATGATGTTAAGATATCAACATTAAATTGCTTAATTATAAGCAACAACATGCATTGTCTAAAGATATTATCTATATTCTTAATTTTTCTTATTCATTTATGAATATAAGTGAAATTTGCTAAAATAATATGTGTAAAACAAAGGCACAAAAAAAATGATAAATCCAAACTAATTTTCTACCATTCATCTACATTTAATTAAATTAAGTATTACTATATAAAAATATTGTTAAAACAAAAATGCACTAATAATCCTAAACATTTAGAAAATATGAGAAACTAATATATAAAATCATACCATATATTTAATGGTATAATATTATGCTCAATCTCATTACTTCAACATTATAATAAATTTATAAAACATATTTAACATGAAATTTCAATGTTAATTCTTTAACATGATTCTACAATGATACAAAAATTCTATTATGCATGATTATTTTTTTTGAACTCTCTACACTAGTTTTACACCCAACTCATAACATTCTATACATTTTAATATAAAAACCCTATATTATATAATAGTAAATAATTTAAATAAGTTAAATTTTATTTTTTTCTGAATTTTAATTAGAAAAATAAAAAAATAAATTTCAAATAACTAATAAAAATAATTATTATCTTCCATACTCATACTCATTTACCATAAAATAACACAATAAACCTTATTATAACAATTTCTAATCTCATTATTAGATTTCGAATCTAAACCATCTTACTATATTGATCTATCTTCCACTTTTATCCTTTTAAAATTCCCTTACCTTTCTTGTCGGCGTGTCGCCCTTCCCATACATACTACTCATCACCGCATTACAAAAATCTTACTTAAAATAATTCTTTGTCCTCTTTTGCACACTAGATGGAGTTTATTTAAATGGCAAAACACTATGAAATTTGAAATTTAGTTATCCACATTAATACTAATAATTTAAATCCATGTTCATTTTAAGTATACAGAATGTTGACGAGTTTTAAATGTTTAAAATTATAAAAAGAAAATTTAGTTTAAAACTAAAATATATTTTTATTTTTTTTATAAACTAAACTTGTTGGGATGTTTGGAAGTTTGTTGATAGTTCTCGGCACTACTTTTTAAACACGCATCGTTTAAGGAGGGAAGCGCTGAAGATTCAAACAAATTGCAATCCATTACTTTGTTATCTAATCTACAAAACCATTATTATATTTTTTTTTTCAACAAACTAATTTTTTTTTTTATATCTCTTCATCTCCCTAGAACCCATTCCCAAGGACCAACGGGCTTGGAAGAAGCCAATGGTAAAGCTATCCAAGTGAGGTATTTCGCTCTTAGCATTTTCATTACCACTTGTTATACTTGGACTAAGGTTATTTCTCCTAGTGATTCATTTTGATTGTTAGAGACTAAGGAGGGGATGTGGAAAGTGAATTTATAAAAGGTTAGGAAACGATTTCTCTTTGATGTAGGAGCATAAGATTTGGAGGGAAAATCTTAAAATTTATTCCAAAAACACAAAAAAATCTACAAGCAAAGGTATGGGATCCTTTAGCCATCAATTTCCATGTTTTTCTAGCTTAACATAGTGATAGAATATAGGACTAAATCATGTTGTAATAAATGTTAAATAGATAAGTTGTAGTGGAAGTTCTTGAGGAGAATATCTCTATGAAGAGATAGGACTATTTAAGCAAAGTGGAGGTTCTCGAGGAGGATGTTCCGTTGAACTGATAGCTGTATTAAATTAAGCCTTTGTTTTAGGAACTGGTTGTTAATACAAACCAATATAAATGTAATTTGGATGTTGTTGTAATAGGATTTGGACCGCATGCTTTTATCGCATATTTCTCAAAGGAAGAGGGATTTTTCTCTGTGTATTGGTCGATCCCGGAGGCGAGGTGACCTCCGAAAGCCTTTATGTGCATCAAAACTGTGTTTTCCTATTAATTGGTATATGTATATGTATTTGGCTTCGTTGTTTTTCTTCTGAGTCTTGATATCAGTGATTTGGCCTTATTTTTCAATTAACACTTCGGTTGAAGCCTTTGGACTGTGTTTCCTTCATATCGGTGAGCCTTGGCTTCTTTATTTTCATTACAGAGTGCCGCAGGCAAAACTCTGTTTTACATTGGAAAACCGTGAAAGGACTTAGCCGGAATGGAGTTCCAGATCTAAAATCTTATTAAACATAGTCGATACCCTTATCGGGTCCGCACCCATTATCGCATCGCTAAGTTGAAGCGAAGAGGAACAAGCCCTTTAAAGTGCCGAAGTCCAAAGTGCGACTTTCAGACCCAAAACCTTATGCGATAGGAATTAATATTATATTGATCTGCAGGGCTAGCCTTTAATGGGAAAATCTTAGCATATCGGAATCGCCAATTGCGATTTCCGACAATACACGTGTTATCGCATCGGGTTATCGGAGCGTTATATTATTATACCGTTCCATGTGGAATTGCCGATAGCGATCGTCGATAGTGCCTTTGAGTACTAGCGCGTCCCTTTAGAAAAACTGTGTCGATAATGTATTTTATATGTTAATGCTTTCCTTTGTAAAAGTCTGTCAATAGTGTATTTTATACACAATCGTGTTAATTCCATTTAAAACCCCTCTAATAGTGTATTTTATAATTCCTTTGGAATTATAATCCGATAGTGGAAAAGAGGCCTTATGGTGAAATTTGTTCCCGCTAACAAGGGTTGGGGTGAGTAAGACGGAAAGCGTAGTGATTTTGAAAAAAAAGGGAAATTTATGAACAGTCTATCTAGAGATAGATGACTGATACTCTAGTGTGGGAAGCAGAAGGAACACCACCAGAATTAGAAGAAATTATATCAGGTTTTGGCCGTTTGTCTATATCGCTTGCACGCAAGCCACCATTAGTGGTATCAGAGCAACCTTTTGACACTGAATTGAATCTCAGCAGCAGAAGCAGGAAAGTTAATATGGCTTTCAGAGTTGGACGAGGACGTGGTAGAAGAGGACGGCTTGTTGCAAATGATGAAGTGATGGAAGTTGTGCAACATATGCAAGTAAGATTAGAGGCATTAATAGCAGGGAGAAATATAGATGATGGGGATGTTAGTGAGCCTGAGGTTGAAGCTGAAGGAGAGGAGGACGTTGTAGCAGTTACTCCTAAGATGAGATTCTTCCAGTCAGTGTTGAGATCCACAGCTAGGCCAAAGACTGAGGTTTCAATATATGAAGGAGGACTAAATCTAGAAGAATTGATAGACTGCATTAATGGCATGGAGAAATCCTTTGACTATGAAGAAACAAAAGATAAGAAGAAAGTAAAGTTTGTTGTCACCAAGCTAAAAGGCCATGCAACGCTTTGGTGGGATGATGTGCAGACATAAAGAAAGATACTTGGCAAGCAACCTATCAAAAATTAGAGCAAATGGTAGCAAAGCTAAGAGGTAATTTTCTACCAAGTAATTATCAGCAAACCTTGTTCAAACATATGCATAATCTTAGACAGAGGTCTATGATAGTAAAATAATACACAGAGGAATTCTATAAGGTGAGCATAAGAGTTGGAAAAACTCAGGATATAGATGAGAAGGTGGCTAGATATGTGAATGGCCTTGGGATGGACATTCAAAATGAGATAAGTATACTGTCTCCTAAAACAATAGAGAAAGCTTATCAGATGTTACTGAAAACTGAAGAAAAACTCGTAAGGAAGCGGTTTGCCAGAGGGAGAGGTACTTTTTGAGGAAGGGGAAGTTAAGGTGGTAGAGGAAGATCTACAACACCTAAAGATGGAACTAGCAGTAGCTCAACCCAACATGGTGATGCAAGTGGCAGAGGGAGTTTTTCTAGAGTAAGAGGAGGTAGAGGAAGAGGAAAAGAAGTAAGATGTTACAGATGTAACAAACTGGGACACAAAGCTTTTGAGTTCCTAGATAATGCAGGAACAAGCTAGAGGAATGCAATTTTTTCTCAAGTTGAGGGAGAAGCACCAACAACAACAGTGGCAGGAGAAGAAAATATACCAAAGAGAGGAGAATCTTTGGTAATCAATAAAGTTTTGCTCAAGCCAACGAAGGAGATAGCTGAACCATCACAAAGAAAGACCTTGTTTAGAACAGTGTGTCAGGTTCAAGGGAAATGCTGTCAGATGATCATTAATAGCGGTAGAACTGATAATTTGGTCTCTACAGATGTGGTGGAGAAATTGAAGCTGAAGACAAAGAAACATCCAACACCTTACAAGGTGTCATGGTTACAAAAGGGACATCAACTGTTAGTAAATGAACAATGTGAAGTAGAATTGCAGTTGGGCAAATATAAGGACAAAATTGTATGTGATGTGATGCCAATGGATGTGTGTCACATATTGCTTGGAATACCTTGGCAATATGATAGAGGAGCTATGCATGATGGAAAAAGAAACACCGACAAGTTTGGTAAAGATGGCATGAATCATACACTGATGCCTATCGAAGAAGAAGATGCATCAGGAAAGACGACTAATCCAAAAACTCTGTTATTGGGAGGAAAGGAATACTTGCAGCATATTGAAGAGAATGAGGTAAATTTTGTTGTAATCTGCAAGCCCAAGGTAATAATGACTTCCACAAAAGTTTTTGATTTACCCATTGAAATTCAGGAAATGTGGGACAACCATTGTGATATCATTGTTGATGATTTGCCTAATGAGTTGCCACCCATTAGAAAAATCAATCATCATATAGATTTGATTCCTGGAGCAAGTCTACCTAACAAAGCGACGTATAGAATATCTCCTACAGAAGATGAAGAGGTTAGGAAGCAGGTTCAGGAACTGCTTGACAAAGGGTTGTTCAAAGAAAGCTTGACTACTTGTGCAGTACCAACAATGTTGAGTCCAAAGAAATATGGAGGTTGGACAATGTGTACATATTTAAGAGCCATCAATAAAATCACAATCAGGTACATATTTCCTTTACCTAGAATTGAAGATTTAATGGATTGCTTGAGTGGGGCAAAGTATTTTCAAAACTAGATCTTAAAAGTGGGTATCATCAGACAAGGATAAGAGAAGGGGATGAGTGGAAAACTGATTTTAAGACAAATGAGGGATTGTATGAGTGGAGAGTAATGCCTTTTGGGTTTTCAAATGCGCCAAGTATGTTTATGAGACTCATGAATGAAGATCTTAAAGAATTCATTGGTAAATTTGTGATAGTTTATCTGGACGATATATTAGTTTACAACAGGTCTAAGGAGGAGCACATAAGACATCTGAATTATGTCTTACAAAGGCTACAACAAGAGAAATTATTGTTGGATTTGAAGAAGTGTTCATTCATGAAAGAAGAGCTAGTGTACTTGGTTTTTGTTGTCTTTGCTGAAGGGCTGAAGATGGGTCCAGAAAAGATCAAGGCAGTCATGGAGTGGCCTTCACCTAAAAGTGTTTTTGAGGTAAGAAGTTTTCATGGTCTTGCTAGTTTTTATAGAAAATTCATAAAGAATTTTAGTAAGATCAATGCACCTATTATTGATACCATAAAGAAGGATAAACAACCATTTAGATGGACTGCTGAAGCAGAAAAGAATTTTCAGCTGTTGAAGAAGAAAATCACTGAAAAGCCTATTTTGGTTCTACCTGATTTTAATAGACCTTTCCAAGTGAAGTGTGATGCCAGCGGAGAAGCTATTGAAGGTGTTTTAAGTCAGGCAGACAGACCTGTAGCTTATTTTAGTGAAAAGTTGAATGAGTCCAAAAAGAAGCATTCTTCTTATGATAAAGAGTTCTATGTAGTTGTGTAGTCATTGAAGAAGTGGAGACATTATCTAATGTCAAAGGAATTCATCCTTTGTTCATATAACCATGCAATACAGTATATCATGCAGCAGCCAAAGCTTAGCCAGAAACATGATAAATGGGTAGAGTATCTTCAAGGTTTCCATTTTGTCTTGAAACATATAAATGGCCAATCAAATAAAGTTGCAGATGCCTTAAGTAGGAGAAATATATTACTTCAAGAAAGTCAAATTCAAGTGTTAGGTTTTGATTTTCTTAAAGAATTATATGAGACAAATTCATATTTTAAAGAGGCATTTGAAGCTTGTACGAATCCTGTTTTGATGGATAGGAGTAAATGGTTGGATTATTTCTTACAAGATGGACTGTTGTTTAAAAGAAATCAACTGTGCATACCAAACTGTTCTATCAGAGATAATTTAATCAAAGAGAAACATATTGGAGGACTTGTAGGACATTTTGGTATAGAGAAGACTTATGAATAGTTGAACAGATTTTATTTCTGGCCAAAAATGAGATCTGATGTGGAAAAGTATGTGAGAACTTGTAAAATATGTCAATATGCAAAGGAAAGAAGCCAAAACACAGGTTTGTATGTTCCATTACCAATTCCAGATAGGCCTTGGGATATGGTAAGTATAGATTTTGTTTTGGGCTTACCAAAGACTCAAAGGGGTAATGATTCAATTTTTGTTGTAGTGGACAGATTTTAAAAAATGGCACATTTTATTCCATGCTATAAAACTAGTGATGCTACTCACATTGCTAATTTGTTTTTCAAGGAGATAGTAAGATTGCATGGGTTGCCTAAGAGTATTGTCACAAACAGAGATTCCAAATTTGTTGGACATTTCTGGACGACATTATGGAAGAAATTGGGAACTAAACTGAGTTTCAGTTTTGCTTATCATCCACAAACTGATGGACAGACTGAAGTTGTGAACAAGAGTTTGGGAACTATTTTGAGAAGTCTTACTGAAGAACATCTAAAATAGTGGGATCAAGTGTTGGCACAAGCTGAACATGCATATAATGACTCATCTAATAGGAGTACAGGATAAAGTCCATTCCATATTGTTTATGGAATGCATCCAAGAGGAGTATCTGAGTTGAGAAACTTGGGAAAAGATGAGATGAGAAGTGCAGAGGGAGAAGATTTTGCTTCAGAAATGCAAGCAATACATGAAAAAGTGAAACAACAGCTACAGGATAGAAACATCAAGTACAAGAACAGAGCAGACATGAGAAGAAGAGAGGTGAACTTTGAAGTTGGAGATTTGGTATTAGCACACCTCAGAAAGGAAAGATTTCCAACAAGGGAGTATAATAAATTAAAGTTCAAGAAAATTGGACCATGCAGAGTATTAAGGAAGTTTTCGGCAAATGCATATGAGATTGAATAACCCCCTGATGTTGGAATATCTCCAATTTTCAATGTTGCAGACCTGTACAAGTATGAAGGTGAAGCTGCAGATGATACAATATAAGATCAAGAGACATAAGAGATTGACTGGGTAAAATAGTTACCTACAACAAAAGAGTTATAGCCAGAAAAATTTTTGGACAAGAAAGTGTTCAAGAAGACCAGAGGATAGGAGTACTTTTAGTATTTAGTAAATGGAAGGATCAGCCAATTGCTGAAGCTACTTGGGTAATAGAAAGCATGCTACAGAAGCTGGGTAGTTCTGTAGAAGAGCTCATGGATAGGATCCCATGAAGAAATTTGTCCTCAAGAGTCCGATGCAGGAGCATGAGACTTGGAGGGAAAATCTTAAAATTTATTCCAAAAACGCAAAAAAAAATCTACAAGCAAAGGAGTGGGATCCTTTAGCCATCAATTTCCATGTTTTTCTAGCTGAACATAGTGATAGAATATAGGAATAAATCATGTTGTAATAAATGTTAAATAGATAAGTTGTAGTGGAGGTTCTCGAGGAGAATACCTCGCTGAACAGATAGGATTAGTTAAGAAAAGTGGAGGTTCTCGAGGAGGATGTTCTGTTGAACTGATAGTTGTATTAAATTAAGCATCTGTTTTAAGAACTGGTTGTTAATACGAACCAATATAAATGTAATTTGGATGCTATTGTAATATGATTTGGACTGCATGCTTTTATCACATATTTATCAAAGGAAGAGGGATTTTTCTCTATGTATTGGTCGATCCCAGAGGCGAGGTGACCTCCGAAAGCCTTTCTGTGCATCATAACTGTGTTTTCCTGTTAACTGGTATATGTATATGTATTTGGCTTCGTTGTTTTTCTTCTGAGTCTTGATATCAGTGATTTGGCCTTATTTTTCAATTAACACTTCTGTTGAAGCCTTTGGACTGTGTATCCTTCATATGGGCGAGCCCTAGCTTCTTTATTTTCATTATAGAGTGTCGTAGGCAAAACTCTATTTTACACAGGAAAACCGTGAAAAGACTTAGCCGAAATGGAGTTCCAGATCTAAAATCTTATTAAACATAGTCGATACCCTTATTGGGTTCGCACCCATTATCGTATCGCCAAGTTGAAGTGGGGAGGAACAAGCCCTTTGAAGAGCCAAAGTCCGAAGTGCGACTTTCGGACCCGAAACCTTATGCGAGAGGCTTTAATATTATATCGGGTCTACAGAGCTTGTCGCATCGCTAGCCTTTAATGGGAAAAGCTTAGCATATCAGAATCACCGATTGCGATTTCTGACAATCCACGTGTTATCGCATTGAGCTATCAGAGCACTATATTATTATGTCGTTCCATGTGGAACTGCCAATAGTAATCGCCGATAGTGCCTTTGAGTACTATCGCGTCCCTTTAGAAAAACTGTGTCGATAATGTATTTTATATGTTAACGCTTTCCTTTGTAAAAGTTCACCAATAGTTTATTTTATACACAATCGTGTTAATTCCATTTAAAACCCCTCTGATAGTGTATTTTATAATTCCTATTGAATTATAGTCCGATAGTCGAAAAGAAGCCTTATGGTGAAATTTGTTCCCGCTAACAAGGGTTGGGGTGATTAAGAGGGAAAGCGTAGTGGTTTCGAAAAAAAATGAAATTTATGAACAGTCTATCTAGAGATAGATGACCGATACTCCAGTGCGTGAAGTAGAAGGAACACCACCAGAATTAGAAGAAATTATATCAGGTTTTGGCCGTTTGTCTATATCACCTGCACCTAGGCCACCACTCTTAGAGGAGGGAGTGATAAAAGTTTGACCAATTCCTTCTAAATATCCTTATGAGCTTCTAATTTATTGTCTTAAATATTTTTTTATGGGAAAGATATGATTGTGATTTCAATGGTATATCATAGTGTGGTGAAATAATGTATTGGTCTTCTCACCCTCATTTAGCAAATGCATTCTTTACTTTTGTCTCCAAAGGATTTCCTCTTAGCTATTTATTTTTCTTCTAGTTGAACTTGGAGCTAGGTTTCCTACATGATGAGCTCATCCATTCTTCCCTCTTGAATTATTCTTTGTTGAATATGTACCATTTGTGTTGTGAAATATTTATTCAATAAAAATATCCTCAAATTCTTGTTTATTCAACTATTTCAAGAAAGATTTGTGGTATCTTTAATTGGTTGTAAGAGTGATTCATAATTGTGTCGTTGCTTAATGGGGATTCGTACAACCATTTGGAAATATTATCCTAGAAAGATGGGTGTTGGAGCCAAAAGAATTCGATGTGAAATATTTTTACCCTTCTACAGATAATTAATGTGTGTTATGGGCCCTCATTGCACCTAACGCACACCAATTATGCACATAACTGATTATACAAAGAATATAACACAAAGATAACAATATTATGAAGAAACCAATTAACAATTTTAATAGTTTATTAATGAAAATTTTAAGAAATTCCAAAATTTATTTTAACATAACTTTTTTTAATGAGCAAAATTTTTGTTATGCTTTCACTTAAAAAAAGACTAAGAAAATCTTAATGAAACTTTCATGTTATTTTTTATTTCCATAACAAAACATAAAGATAATGATAAAAATGATAAAAATATTGAATTATAAAATCTAATACATTTTTCTAAAGTCTTCATAAAAATTTACACATATTTTATATTAAATAATTAAAAGAAATTTTATACATCTATTATAAAGAGTTTCTATAAATATTAATTTTCATATACAATACTTTGTTTTAGTAAGAAAGTTAAAACAAACCACTGTATAATTTTCTCTACAAATCAGCTAGCTCATTGATATCATGTAGAAATTTTACCTATAGATCAAACTGATATGTGCAATGTACTAAACCATAATATTAGATCTACATCTACCATAAACTTTGCGGAAGCTTAATCAAACATGAGCAACATCAAGCATGAACACATATAACTAATAAGAAGGAATCAATCAAACATAAAACAGAAGAATTTATCCGGGAAAAGCACTAACCTAAAACCCCATCACTGTATTATCAATCAAGTGGAAATCCTCAACAACATCTCAGCTCAAATGCTATCATGCTCTCTCTGTACTCTGATAATGTAGCTGATGGACTATCTAGGCCTGTATATATAGGCTCCACAAGTCCTCCAAGCCCCTATTTCCTTGTGCAGTTTTGATTGGGGTCCAATTACATAACATGTGTGAATTGGCCCAAATCATACTTGCTGTCACCTCAAGTCCAACTACGTAGTACTAGAAGGAATAATATTCCTTCCTCATGCAAGGTACATATAAGGGATATCCTAGCAACTGATAGTACACTGTCCCTCATCTGATCTCAACTGGGTCTCTATCTGAACTGCCATGCATCAATTATCCATAAGTGAATACTCAGTTATCTGAAAATACTAGTTGTCACATGCATGCAAGCATCAACAAACTGAATCTCATTAATTTAACTTGTTAAATTAATCTAACTAGACTTGACTAAGTTAAACTAAGTCAACTAATCCTCTCAATATAGAACTCATCCTTAATTCCTCAATCAGTGGAGCAAATCAAGGACACATTCCCCAATCAGTGGAGAAATTATTACATGTTCTCACAAAAACCTCAAGTTTGATTTTCCTTAACTAATTAACTCAAAATGAGTTATTTAATTAATATTCAAACTACTAGTAAGACCAAATTCAAATTTTACTTCCTATTTCTAGTCCAGGGACTGACTAAAATAGGAATCCACACTGCACTGCTAAAAATAGAACTTCTATTTTTAACACTTCCATTTTTCATTCCCTGTTGCCCAATCCAACACTGATGCCCAAACTGCTATTTTTAGCAGTGCTATTTTTAGCAATTTCTTGTTGCCAATTTTCAACACTCCCTCTCAACAAGAAAGGCTTCCTCTCGAACCCGATCCTGTACCTCTGGAATGTTCTGCATGCAGCACATTTACTAAGTGTGTTTGCTCCAACAACTCTCGGTTCAAAAAAAACTCCCAACTGACCTCTCTGTTGGGCTAGAAACATACTTTGATGCTGAAGCTCTACCTGTTGCTGACAAGTGCTCCCTCTTTGACCTCTACGCTACTGCAACATCTCCATGCATCTCGCACTGTTGCACACCTCTAAGTGCTACCCTGCACTGTGCAACACACTTGTGCCTCTCGCATTGTTGCAGCCTGCTAGCTTTGTGCTGTCCTAGGATTCCCTACACTGTAGCTCTCTCTACTGATCCATCCGCATCTGTCTCTACCCAATTAGTTAGTTCTGCTACTCCTCATCGGGGCTCTTATAGTAAAGTCGAATGAAAGAGGTTGGGTACCTCAAGGATCCTGCCCCTCCTCCTTGGGACGATCACTTCACATCACCCCACCTCCTACTTGGAGGTATGGCTGCATGTGATCCTTCAGCCCACCTGGCTCGAAGCTTCCCCCTACTGGAGGTCTCTGCATGAGTAGATGTCTCTACTCGATCTCCTCTCAGCTTCTCTAGTTGTGGCTACTCTAAAACCTCCTGAAGTTGCTGCACCAATCGTGGCTCCTCCACTATCGTCTGAGACTTCTTCTGGTGCTGCATGTTGAGAGGTAATATACTCTCCCTCTCAACCACCAAGTCTCCATCAGTTGCCTTGATGCTTAAGGCTTTGCATGCATCTTTAACCTCAAGAACATATAGGTTCTTGACCCGTGAACCAATCTGCTTCACCTGTCTAGTGATGATGTGTCTAAGGAAAGCCTTTTCCTTACTGAAGACTACATCATAGCCTCTGTCTTCCACCATCACAATCGACACCAAGTTTCTCTTCAGTCCTAGTATATACTTGACATCGGTCAAGGTAAAGCGAGCTCCATGCTCCCTTTGAAAAATAACCCTTCCTACACCTTAGACACTATACTTTTCATCATTACCCATTGCTATGAGTATCTGGAGATCTTTCTCCTCCAAAGTACTGAACAAACTCTTGTCACTGGTCATGTGGAAAGAAGCTCCACTGTCAAGAAACCAACCACTTCCCACCATGGATGAAACCATGCATGCGAAAAGTGTGAAATCCAACTTGAACTATGAAGCAAGTGCCTCACCTTGAGATCCTTCTCTGGATCCCTTCTTGGATTTCCTCTATGGACAATTTGTAACAAAATGGCCCACCTCATGTGTTATAGATCTAACCCAAAAATATTATTGATCTGATATGAAAATATAAGACAATGCAAATAAACCCAAAAATAATATGAAATGAATCTTTATTGATCAAAACCCTTAAGGTAGGGCAACAGCATACATTCACTCCTTAAGGAAGGAGAACACTCCACAAGCCATATGCCTATTCATACAATATTCTTTGACCCCTCTCTATGTGGAGTCTCTAGCCTCTATATAGGCCTCATACATACAATACCATGGGTCATTACCATGGTTCCCTCATATCGTCGACTAATACCATGGGCCCGTTACATTATTACTAACTACTTGTGGTCCCTTACATGATATGGGTTAACCACCTTATTTATTACTATGGACCATCCCATTATTACATTATTACCTTGGGTACCTCCCTTTGTACCCCATATTACCCCCCCTAGGTATATAACATTCCACCCCCCTTAGCATGTTTCGTCCCAGAAACATGGGAAGAACACAAATAATAAGATCTACTCAAAAGAGTAGTCCACTGGTGCCATGAACGTGCATCTAGCCATCCAAGAGAAAGGTGAACCCTCGATCTCGCTGGTGCCTTGCTCGCTTGAGATGGATGTTGACCGTGGTAGCTCTTCTGTGTTGATGTGTAGTAGGTGGATCTTCACTCCTCTCTATCTGTCCTACGGGGGTTGATGTCCTTGTGGCTAATTGGTTGCCATCTTCATGGTTGTCTTGCGGGGTGATGTGGGTGATGATATGTTGAATTTTTAACCCACGGTGTCTTTTTCTTTAATTCACCCCTTACTGGAGCCTGACTGTTATCTGGTGCATGCTGTGGTGCCTGCTATGGTGTCTTATATTTTAATATTACTTCAACTACTAAACCCTCATCATATGTGTCAGCACCTGTAACCTTTTCGGCTTCAGCCTCCGTTTGTGTTTAATTGTCGGCCATCAACTGCTCATCATCTGATATGTTATTCCCTGGAACATCTTCTGTGTCAACCTCCATGGACTCTACCTATTTATTGATGGAAATATCTTATAATGTAATTTTCTTCTTTTTATACCAGAGCTTCAGGAATTTCTTCTGCACATTAATATTGATAGTACCCACTGATTCCATCCAAGGATATCCCAAAACAACATCCATATTATCCATCTCTAAAGTATAAAAATCACCATGCAACACATACTTATCCATAGAAATCTTCAAATCCTTATACACTTGAACATCCTCATCATCCACCTGTGTGTGTTCAATGTGTTTTGCTGGAACTTGCAATTTTTTTGCCAAATTAACATTGATAAAATTATGCTTGCAACTAGGATTTATAGAAACAATGATGTTCTCCTTCTGAATCAATCCATGAACTTGCAATAAGGATATACTAGTAGGAAATAACCCCACATGTTTCCCCTTATCTTGTTTTCTAGCCTGAGACCATTTGTCCATAAGGAGTTTTTCCATTTCTTCGTTTGAGAATTTGGACAAGCCTATGATGCCCAGTGAGTTCCACCATATGGCGGCCTCTTCTTTCAAACCAATTGGTACCATAAACTTCCATCCTTCCCCAAATATGTTCTTTAGTTTTTGTATGAATTCTTCAATAGTAGGGCTATCATCTTTTCCAATAAAATTTTCCATGAAGATTGTTTGAGAAAAATTCACTTACTTGGTGAAAATTTGAAATTGTCACAGTTTAGTCAATATTGCTTAGAATCCCTATTACGACCTGTTTTTGGAAGTGGAGCAACTATTCTGCATCTACTCGTGTGATAGAAATCTTGATTCAGACACTAAAATTTCAGATCTGCACTACAACTCTCCCACCGTTGCCAAAATTTCTGAAAAAAGCGCTGATTTTAAATCAACGATATCTCCCTCATCCAGACTTCGATTTGACTGATTTTTTTTTTTTTTTTGAAATTGGGTAATTTTTCTCAAACAATCCAGATCTGCAATTAGATTTTGTAGATCTTGCACCAGGACGTCCAGATCTGCGCCACAAACTCGTTGCCTCGAAAAATTGTCTTCAACACCACTAATTTTTATATCAGCAATATCTCCTTCATCCGGACTCCGATTCGACCGATTTTTTTTGAAATCGGGTATTTTTTCACAAAGAATTCAGATCTGTAATTAAATTTTGCATATCTTGCACCAGAACATCCATATTTGACCTGCAAACTCGCCACCCCAGAAAGTTCCTGCAAAAAATAAAAAATTTCTCCACTTTTGCCCAAAAAAGTGCTCTGATACCACTTGTTATATATCTAACCCAAAAATATTATAGATCTGATATGAAAATATAAGACAATGCAAATAAAACCAGAAATAATATGAAATGATTATTTATTGATCAAAACCCTTAAGGTAGGACAACACCATATATTCACTCCTTAAGGAAAGAGAACACTCCACAAGCCATATGCCTGTTCATACAATATTCCTTGACCCCTCTCCATGTGGAGTCTCTAGCTTCTATATAGGCCTCATACATATAATACCATGGGTCATTACCATGGTTCCCTCATACCATCGACTAATACCATGGGCCCGTTACATTATTACTAACTACTTGTGGTCCCTTACATGATATGGGTTAACCACCTCATTTATTACTATGGTCCATCCCATTATTACATTATTACCTTGGGTACCTCCCTTTGTACCCCATATTACCCCCTAGGTATATAACATCATGACAATGAAAGCATCTCACTTTCGATTTGTCAAACTTCTTCCCACCATGGGAAGAACTGGATTCGGAATGAGAAACCTTCTCCTTCCCCTTCTTCACCTTACTCACTAAGGCACAGTTCTCTTCATTCGCCATGGATGAAGAACTGCCTCTGGTGCTCCGTCTGATCTCCTCCTGCATCAAATCTGACCATAGTCGTTCCCAATCTGGCAGTTTCTCTCTTCTATTAACTGATTCCTGGTACCTATGCCAGCTCTTAGGAAGTCCAAGGAGTGCAAGACTCACCATGTCATCATCAGTTGCCACGACCCCTACACTTGCAAGCTCATCCATGCATGTGGTGAGCTTGGTTAGATACATAGAGATCGTGTCGCCCTTTTCACACTTGATCTTTCGAAGTTTGTCCTTTAGTGCCATCTTCCTTTGATCACTGTTGTTCTGATAAAGACCTTTCAATGTTTTCCACATTGAAAATGGAGTCTCCTTCCCATGGAGGCTCAAGACTATGCAATCTCGAACTCCCTCCAGGATGATTCTCCTAGCTCAGCCACACACTTCCTCCATTCCGCCAACTCTTGGGCATTAGATCCTGAGGGCTTGGGGACTTCTTGATCAATGAAGTCCTTCACCCCTTTATCCTCTAACACTAGCTCCATGCGATCCTTCCAGGCTATATAGTTTGAGTTGCCATCCAGTGCATACTCAAGCCTCAAACCATAGAACACCATTGATGAAATCTGAAATGTGATAAGAACTTGACATTTATATCTAGAAACCACAAACTTCTTCCTTCTTGTATATTATTCTTCCTTGATCGCCTGTGCTCTGATACCATGTATAATTTTCTCTACAAATCAGCTATCTCACTGATATCATGTAGAAATTTCACCTGCAGATCAAACTGATATATGCAATGTACTAAAGCATAATACTAGATCTACATCTACCATAAACTTTATGGAAGATTAATCAAACATGAACAGCATCAAGCATTAACACATATAACTGATAAGAAGGAATCAATCACACATAAACAGAATAATTTATTCGGGAAAAGCACAAGCCTAAAACCCCATCTCTATATTATCAATCAAGTGGAAATCCTCAACATCATACAAAAAGAATCAACTCAAAAGCTATCCTGCTCTCTCTGTACTCTGATGATGTAGTTGATGGACTATCTAGGCCTGTATATATAGGCTCCACAAGTCCTCCAAGCCCCTATTTCCTTGCGCAGTTTTGATTGGGGTCCAATTACATAACATGTGTAAATTGGCCCAAATCATACTTGCTGTCACCTCAGGTCCAACTGCACAGTACTAGAAGGAATAATATTCCTTCCTCATGCAAGGAATATTCACTAGGAATATCCTAGCAACTGATAGTACATTGTCCCACATTTGATCTCAATTGGGTCTGTGTGTAAACTGCCATGCATCAGTTATCCATAAGTGAATACTCAGTTATTTGAAAATACCAATTGTCACATGCATGCAAGCATCAACAAACTGAATCTCATTAATTTAACAACTTGTTAAATTAATCTAACTTGACTTCACTAAGTTAAATTAAGCCAACTGATCCTCTCAATATAGAACTCATCCTTAATTCCTCAATCAATGGAGCAAATCAAGGACACATTCCCCAATTAGTGGAGAAATTATTGCATGTTCTCACAAAGACTTCAAGTTTGATTTTCCTTAACTAATTAACTCAAACTGAATTAATTAATTAATATTCAAACTGCTGGTAAGATCAAATTCGAATTTTACTTCCTATTTCTAGTCTAGGGACTAACTAAAATAGGAATTCACACTGCACTGCTAAAATAGATCTTCTATTTTTAGCACTTCCATTTTTCATTGCCTGTTGCCCAATCCAACACTGATGCCCAAACTGCTATTTTTAGCAGTGCTATTTTTAGCAATTTCTTGTTGCCATTTTTCAACAACTACAAAAGAATTTCCACAAAATACAAGAGATTTTCCACTACTTAATAAATGCAACATAATTTCAACAAACAACAGTGGAATTATTGCAAAGTACAATAGAGTTGTCACCACTATAATAAGAAATATAGTAGCAACATAGTTTCAAGAACGAACAACTATAATTGCATTATGAAAAATCGATGAATAACCTAATGGGTATTCTGACAACCTTGTTACATTACATATCCATTCAAACTCTTTGAACAATAACATTCACACTGAAGCCAAGGCTTCCTAAAAATATTTGATGCTTGCACTTTTAGAAAAATTACTATTCTTGGTTAAAGTAGCCGAATTCCCCATATTTCCATAACTACAATATGTTTTTTTTCTTGTCTGCTAACTATAGAAAATCCCCAAATTACTATATCATTCTTAGCAACAAGGATCCAATAACACATTCATTGGCGGACTGAAAAACTATTTTAAAATTGGTTCAAATAAATTTCACCTTGCATTCAAATTTACCTATGGTTCAACGCAAGTAAACCACCATTGATGGACTTAGATCGATGGCTTTAATCACTTTGAATTTTGAGCAACTCCTTTATTATTTTCACAACAGATCGTGACCATTCCTTGCCCAGATCTAACAATGCTAAATCAATTTGGTAGTTTTTGTTTTGTTTGACTTACTATGGGAAGGACCTGAAGATTAATACCATGTGCTGAGATTTCCTCTTACTAGATCGAACCAAATCAACCCCATAACCATTGACAAACCCCCTCAACATTGCTCTGGGAACTTATATTTGCGTTGAGTGCCATTGAAATTTCATGGAAGATGGTCTTCTGGTAACAAAAACTCTCACCATGAAATTGGTTTGTGATATGAGAATTTAAGGAAATGAATTGGATTTGATTTACTTCAAGAGGAGATTTAGACAATATCAAAGTTTGATCCCAAAGGAATTATGATACCAAATAATAACATAGTATTCCAGAGTTAAATAAACATGGGGATTTCAACTCTATGATGATACCATTAGAATTTCCACATATAGAAAAATGTAATCACATTGTGTTCTGGCCTCTATTAGTAAATGTAGAACAAAATTTTCATATAAAACAAAGTATATATATTATATCTAGAAAAGACCCTCTATATATGTGTGAATTACAACCTTTAAGGATCAATAGTTAAAATACTCAATCCTTAACTTAAAAAGATGTAGTGGAGGAGATCACATATGTCTTCTTCAAACCCACACAGAGTGCCCGTCTATCCTCCCATTTGTACACAGGAATGAATATCGTGGTTGTCAGAGTCGAAAATGTGGGCATGTCAATCGTACAAACGATCCTGATGCAGGAGTTCGCAATAGAGCTTGCCTTGGTGCACATCCAGGCCTTAACTACGCCCTAACTCAATTATATGGTTGTGGGATTTCATTAACTTTGCAAACCACTCCTTCTATTAGCTAATGAACTGGGTAAACAATGACGAATGACAAGATTCAAATTTCAAATCTAGATAATTCAACTTGCAATCACACTTTCAATTTTAAAATTAATTTTGATGGATCCATGTCATGGTAGATACATGGATGATGGCGGATGGGTATCACACTACGAAGGTTTGAAAATGATGGGAGATAACAATAGAGTCAAGGAGTGGAGACCTCAATGGAACAAATAGCCATTGTCATGGAGAATATCAAAGTTGCAAGAGGATGTTCATCGGCGAAGAGAGGATGCAAAAAAACCATGTCATAATATATATATATATATAGAATATGAAAAAAACATGTCATAATATATATATATATATATAGAATCTATGGAGATTTATTTCCACTTTATCATGGATATTTTTAATATGTAAATAGTTTTTTTTACAATACCATATCATGGTTTATCGTCGGTGAAGAGAGGGTGCAAAAAAAGCATGTATATATATATGGAATCTATGGAGATATATTTCCACTTTATCATGGAGAATTTTAATATGTAAATAGATTTTTTTATAATACCATATCATGGTTTATCAATACGACATGACAAAAAAACCATAATTCACTTCATATGCCACTTGTTCATATGACATTAAAAGAGAAAAAATGACATAATTACTTTGGAGATACATCTCAACCTTTAATTTGTGTATACTACTAAGAATATTTACGTCGTAAGGCTTTCCCCTTTGAAATTAACTCTTCTCTTGCCCACCAATCATTATTGTGGACCATAAGATTATGTGTTAGACAATTGAAAGAGGTTCAACCATTCGATTAGGGAAAGTTGTTATAATGGCTCATACTGTAACGGATGTTATAGCCTAGGTAGCCGACTGAGCTTATGTTATTTCATCTTTATATTCCCTGTCCTCATGTTATTTAATCAGAAACTCCATTTTTTTGGCCCTGCAGTAACGAGATGCAGCAGTCTGCAATCGATGTTGCTCTTAGTCTCCCATTGATGTTGTGAGTTCGAGTACAAAGAGGGTCCCAAGGGGCCTGAAAACTGGTGGAATCTCAATGACGAATGGTGGCCCTATGGTCACGAGATGTAGTAGTCTCCAATTGATGTTGCTCTCAGTCTCCCATCGATGTTGTGAGTTCGAGTACAAAGAGGGTCCCAAGGGGCCTGAAAATTGGTGGAAGTTCAACGACAAATGGTGGCCCTACAGTCACGAGATGCAGCAGTCTCCAATTGATGTTGCTCTTAGTCTCCCATTGATGTTGTGAAGAGCAATGCCACATTTTGTCAGGAGATCAGCCTGCTACACAAAAGCTATGACCTTACACTTGCAACCTTCGTCAACAGGGGCCACGACATCATGGTTAGTAATGCATCTTTTTTTTAAATCTTTTTCCATCTAGAGAGGTTTTAGGTTGATTCACTCTTACACAATATGGTTGTGTTGCATTTGATTCACTCTTACACCTATGGTTGTGTTGCATTCGATTCACTCTTACACCTATGGCTGTGTTGCATCAGGTGAACTGGACAAAATACCCGACAGTCTGGAGATAAATGTTGAAAGATGCAGACTAAATCAATGTCATTTGCATACGAAAAGCTTCACATTGTATCAATGCCACTAGCTCCACCCAACAGAGCACACTATCGATCAGTGGAGAGTAGTGCAATCTCAAAACCCTCTTTTCAATCATTGCCACACTAAATTTTACTCTGCAATTTACACTGTAGCTCAACAATTTTGCATTGAAACAGGCATCCGCTAGAAATCCAGCTAGTGCACAATCAGAGGACGATGAAATTGCTAATTTTTGTTTAATAAGATGTTGAATTTAGAAGATGCCTGATTCTAATAACAGTTAGATGAAAGGACTTGGTTAGAGCAAGGAACTCTGAAAAGAAAAGATTCCTTCAAGAATTAGTGTTACATTTATTACAACAAATCTCTTGCATGACGATAGGAAGATAGATGTTATTGCATTAAGAATGGAGAACCAGTGTGTATGTAATTAAGTTTCAACTTAATTGTAGATGTATTAACACATAAAATAACAGAACCTCAAAGACCACTAAACAAGAACATTTCAAAGAAAGCATCAAATTTCTGAAACAACATCCTCTTAGGAAACCTAACTAAGGAATTCGGGCAAGAGGGTGTTGGTATTTTGGATGGAACATCATTCAAACTCTCAGGAGCGGTCATAATTCCATTGCAAGCAGAGTATCTACTGGGGGATGGACCCAAACTGGAGGTGAAAGTCACATCCGGCGAGGGTGCGACTCATGGCAGCAACCCACAATTTAGGGTTGAGTCCTTTAATGACCACTGAATTAAAACGGTGTTGAAAGAATAACAGTTAGGGAAGGTAGTTGTTACCTTGAATGGGGAAACCTAGGTGAACTGTCTCAAGTCGAGCCACGGGTATCAAGATGGAGGGTTAGCAGACTCGACCCTATTAGGAAGGGAAAAACTCCCATCAAACGAAAACCCAAAAGAGAAAGAAATAGTCTAAAGGAAGCCATTACACAATACCATCCTAAGGTGGTAGCAGAATGCCATTCATCCTCTATGAATTTACCAAGCAATTGGTGGCTTTACCCAACAACATAATTTATGAAATTAGGAAACATATATACACATCTGAACAACCCTTGTGACAAATAGTGGCACTATCCCCCAAACAATTCAAGTGTTCATTCAATTATGACCAAAGGGCATAAAAGTGATTAATACATTTGACCTCGGATAGTTCTGGTACAAACCCTCATCAGACACCATGCGTGTGGAGCTATAGGGTTAAAAAAAAGTGCAGCAAAAGAATTAACTAGATACAAGTCAAAAGGACTGGAGAGAATTCTCCCATGAAACCGACGCAGGCCCATAGATTTTGAGGGTCGTCAATCACTCAAACTATAACAAAAAAACAAAACCATACGGATGCCACCCTGGTAGTGTAGAAGCAGCTTGACCGGATGACTGCCCGAGCTGGCGAACTTCGTGGTTTCCTTGCTAACTTGAAGATGCAAGAAGGATTGCAAGTTAGATACTAGAGATATATCTAAAAATAAATAAAAGAACAAAAAAATCTAGATAAGTAGATATCGATGAAGGGAACTGCAATAACCCCATTACTTGCGACAAGCGGTATTTGAAGAAACCCCATACAGGAAGACAATGTATGAGGGACCGCAAATTGGCACTCAAGTGGTATCCAGAGTGACGAAGAGTGGAGGGATCGTGGTGTATCGAACAAACAAAGGCCTTACGCTCCTCTCGCTGGAGGAAAATCACCATGTGACAAGCAGGTTGTAGAGCCTCGATATGCAGTGAGGAATTGAGGAAATGAACCATGTGCGCAGCAATTTGACCTTGGACAATTCTGGTACAAACCCTCATCATACACCATGTGTGTGGACCTATAGGGTTAAAAAAAAACAAAGCGCAACAAAAGAATTAACTAGATACAAGTCAAAAGGACTCGAGAAAATTCTCCCATGAAACCGACACAGGCCCATAGCTTCTAAGGGCCGTCAATGACATGAACTGTAACAACAAAACAAAGCGATAAGGATGCTAACCTGGTCGTGTAGAAGCAACTTGATTGGATGACTACCCGAGCTATCGAACTTGGTGGTTGCCTTGCTAACCTGAAAATGCAAGAAGGGTTGCAAGTTAGATACTAGAAATATATCCAAAAATAAATAAAGGAACAAAAGAAGCTAGATAAGCAGATACTGATGAAGGGAACTGAGTTAACCCCATTACTTGTGACAAGTAGTATTTGAAGAAACCCCATACAAGAAGACAATGTATGAGGGATCGCAAATTTCCACTCAAGTGGTATTTGAAGTGAGAAGGAGTGAAGGGATCGTGGTGTATCAAATGAACAGAGGCGTCATGCTACTCCGCTGGAGGAAAAGCACCATGTGACAAGCAGGTTGCAAAGCCTCGATATGTAGTGAGGAATTGAGGAAATGAACCTTGTGCGTAGCATCCCGACAGCCAAGACTCTAACTCCTTTGCAAATGGTCCTAGTCGTCGTGGATGAAGGTAGAATGAGGCCATTGTTGGATCATCTCCGCGTGGCGGTAACAGAGGTGCACACTTGGGGATAAGCAAGCCTCGAGATTAGACTGTGAACGCAATAAAAATGAACGTTTAAATATTAAAATAAATCAATACAATAAAAGCTAATGAAATGGAAACAACACTACAGCAGAGGGGATCTATGGCTCTCAGGTTGGGCCCTAACCTGAGTGCTATAGTCTCCTTAAGAAACTCAGAACTAGATCACAAACTGCCTTCTTTATTCATAATCCGATGTCCTGCCAAATTGGCTTACAAAAAGGAACGAAAACTGAACTGTGCTCCAAAATTACAATAGCAATACGAGAGTTTCAACAACCTAGCTAAGGCTAAGGCCTTCATACTTATACAAAAACGATGATCCACCAAGTGCCCTTGATTTTAGGAGCTCGGCTGTCCAACTAGAGTCTAACTGCGGATCCCGTAGGGCAGTCATAACTACTGTTCCTGTAGAACAGTTTATGACTGTTGTTCCAGTAGGAAAGCTGACTGCTTCTTAAGCTCGGAGGGGAGATGGATTGGAGCTCGGAGTTCTTGGTGGGAATCACGAGGAATGTCCCAAGACCGTGGACATCTCTCCACAAAATCAGCAATGCCACCTCATTGTCTCCTTATCCCCTTTTTCGTTGTCTCTTGCTCCCTTTTTAATGCCAAAACCTGGA